>QANT01002042.1:0-16819 GCA_003254885.1 Purshia tridentata | reverse complement strand
ACAAGACTGATGCAGTTTCATACTAAGAGAAAGAAAGGTGACTATGGCGCTGAGAGTAGAACATTGCATGTCAAGAACATTTATTATTCTTAGCTTGCCAGATTTGTATGTTCATTAGACACTGTCAAGAACATTGCATATTAAATTGCTGTGGGTTGTTTCTGTTTTTTCGTTTTCCTGTTTTGGCTTATTGTCTTTCTTGCTCTTGTTTTCATAGAACACTACTCAGTGATTAAATTTAGCTTACCATTCGTGTAAACGTGGAATACAAGAATTTAAAAACAAAATAATAGTAAACGTAGTTTCGTGACTTTTATTCTATCAACTTGGTATGACTTTAAACAGTGGATTGTGGAACTGCTGCTACTTATTGTGAATTTTGTTTATTTATATAATAACATTACATGTTCTTATCTGCTGCTGTATAGAGTTGTTCAATAGTTCATGCATTGATCAATGCCTCTGCTAATGGTTTTCATTTTCCAATTTTGCTTTCATTTATGTAAAGCATGAAGAGGAAGTTACAATCGCACTCATGAGTCTGCATTGACTAACATAGTTTTCTTTTTGTTTTTTTTGTTTTTTGTTTTAAATGATTTTCTTGTAGGTTTCTAGTGCAGAAGGACCTTAGCCTGAAAAGTGATGGTGTTTGTTGACATGGATCTTCTTATGCGAATTGCTGATGTATTTTCTTAAGTAGTTATTCGACTCTTCTAAACTTCTGTTTTTTAAAATTTTGAATGGAACCATGGAAGTATCTACTATCTAGTTACAAATTTCAATTTGTTTTGCACTTTGAAATAATGCACCTGTTTCTGTGCCAATGAATTAAATTTTGAAAATTTCTTCTAAATTTTTCCCCAAATTTCTCTTAATTTTCTATTTTAAATATTACTATACGAAATTTTGTTAAAAATTTTAATCGTTTTAGTCTTAATATTCATTGAAATTGAAGTTCTTTTAAAATTTTTATATTTTTGAATCTTCGAAATTTTGTTGAAATTCAAAATGTAGTTCTTTATTTAATTGCCATTGATCTATTTGCGATGGATATTTATATAACATTACCAACATTTCTAGGAGCTAGATCAAGCATGCTATTACAAAAGCAAAGGGGAAGCATTGAGAAATAACTACTAACAATGTTAAGAAACAAAGTCAAAGAAATAAATCAAGCCGCTCCTAAATTGATGCAAGTCTGTCTAAAGTCAAAGAAATGATGCTCCTAAATTGATGCAAGTTTGTCTAAAGTCAAAGAAATGATGCAAGTCTGTCTATTTGTATTTAATTGTATTTTGTAATAGCCTTAGATTAAGGATCAGGACAAATCGCTGTTCCTCCTTAGACATAGGATCTGTTATTTGTAAAGCCTTCTATATATTCTTGTATCTTGTACAGAGGTAATACATAGAAAATATATTCAGCCGTATTTCCTATAAACAACACTTAGAAAAAAGAATGCAATGCAACAACACAAGATCATAGTAACTCAGAAATATTCCCTCATCAAGATCTTCATGAAATTGAATATGGCTGACTTCCAGTTTCGGAGGAATGGAAATAAACATGAGAAATTTATTCACAAATAAATAAATACCTAATTTAATTCCTTGGATTATATTACAGAAATTTTGCTGTAAGTAAACGTAGAATTAATTTTTCTGAAAAAAAAAAAAGTAGAATAAATTATATTGGATTTGTTGGGTATTCCAGTCATATTTGCTATTTAAAAAAAAAAAAACAATTTGCGGTATTGTTTAGGTACTTTTATAATCGATGCTGTCGTCACCTCTATCAATATTCTTTACACACTAGAGAGAAGGACAATGTTTAGGAAGATGAAAGAGAGAGATTTATATAGATTACCGTAATCATTACGTGACCAGTTTTTATAGAAATTTTCGTCTTTATGATTGAAAAATAAAATTAAAATAATTAACAAAAAATCAAAATAAAATAATTTCTTCTTGCCTTCTTTTTTTCTCATGACTATTTTGCGTTATACAATCATGCCATCCTCTTTAGTTTGCAGCATGTTTACTTGTCAATCATTTAGTTAAGTGGTGATGTTCAGCATCACATTTTTGTGATGAGTAAAATAACTCTCAAACTCCTTATCATTTTTTGGTCTGCAAGCTGCCACCATAGTAACCTTCATTTTGTTTTGTTTCAATTGAATAGGAAAAATACCACCCATTCTAGGGGTCGGCAATGGGCCGGGCCGGGTAATTTTTCGGGCTCGGGCTTAGATAAGAGAGCCCAATAAAATTTTCGGGCCGGGCCGGGCTTGGGCTTAAATACACAAGCCCAAGGCCCGCCCATCGGGCTTGGGTCTTGCGGGCTTTTGGGCCGGGTCGGGCTAGGCCCAAACGGGCTTTTAGATATTTTTAGTTTCTTTTTTGTATTTATTACTTGAATATTAAACACAACTTTAAAAAAAAAATTTAGATATTTAATTTAACATAAAATTAACAAGTTTATACACATTAGGTCTCATAAATTTTGGTTTTATATTTTATACTTATTAAATAATAGTTTTAGTGTATAATGTTTAGGAAAGGGCCTAAACTCTTAATAATTGGAAGATTGAGGTTTGAGAAATTGAGGTTTGGGCAATTGGGAGATTGACTAATTTAGGTGTGATTGGAGTTTCAATAGATCTAGTTGGGGTTTCAACGTTCAATTGAATAATTGAGTTTTTAATTTTCAATTAAGCAATTGATTATTTGGTTAGTATTTGGGGTTTCAACGTTCAATTGAATAATTAAGTTTCAAATTTTCAATTAAGCAATTGATTATTTGGTTAGTAGATTACATAATACATATAAATTATAAATTATGCATTGATATGTAAGTATGTTATAATTTATATGTATGTAAATTATAATTATAAGACTATAAGTTATATATAATTATATATAACAATATATTTTGTTATATATATATATATATTTAGTTATATAATTATATAAATTATTATAGGAATTAAAATTCGGGCCATTTTTCAGGCTTTGGGCCAGGCTTCGGGCGGGCCTTGGGCTTCAAGGGGATGGCCCAAAGCCCGCCTAAAAGACTTTCGGGCCTAATCGGGCTTCGGGCCCAATGGGTCGGGCGAGCTTCGGGCCTTGGGCTTTTTGGTGACCCCTACATTCAACCATGTGGGCCCAGACCATTTGGTATCACTTTTTCTTATCTTGAAATTTGGGTTTCAATATGGCAATCAACTCAAAATGATTATCACAATCCAATGTATAGTAGAGAAGTTATGGCCAAATATTAACCATTTTGACTTTTGGCTATTAAGATTTTGGTGCATAGCAGAAGGGTTTAGGAGACACTCATTCACGCCGGTTTGGAAAGCTTCCCAGCTCCTTTCGCAACTTCCACCCCTCTCTCCCTTTTTTTTCCACCTGACACGTGCCCCAATAATTCCACCCAGCTGCTGCCAGCTTTTTGTGCTCGCCCAATGCTTGTGCAACACGTGGCGAAGCACACGGTTGTCTCCGACCTATTTCTTTATGTGCCTCCCTTTCTTTTCTTGGCCACTGATTGCACTACATCTACCCCCTTTGTTGCCCTATTTTACTGGCTACTATGGCTATAAAAGAAAGGCTTGTGCGATAAATAACCATTTTGCTCCCCATAATATTACATTTGTATCAGTTTACTCCTTAGACTTCTAGTTTGGAAAATTAAGAACTCTGACTTTTTCAATTTTGTCAATTGAGAACTTTCCGTTAAATTATACATTTTCATCCAAATTTATGTTTTTATAGCACTATATGTCAATCATGTAGAGTCATTTTTTAGGTAAAAATCTTTCATTTAGACATTATCATTTTTCCCTCCTTTTCCCACTAAATTTTGATGAAAAATGTATAAATTTTATTAACTAAAAATATTTCATTCACTTTTCTCTCGGTCTCCAAGACATCCTCATTTATCCCTTGGTTTTTTATTGTTATACTTAGAAATTTCCTTAATTGCCTCCATCATGCCTTCATCATCTCCACTAATTTGTCTTGATTTTCTCCTTTAATTTGAAATCTTATAAAAATTATATCTACTTGTATAATATGTCAGACTACACGTACATAATGTACATTTGTTAATTATCATCCCAAGTAAATAAATTATAATAATAAAGCATATATTGCATTTTAATTATTTTAATTAATACTTCATATTTTCCAGCAAGAAAATATTAACACTTTATAAAATTAAGCTACCTGGCTTGTGCTCTACAAGGCTTACTGTTCCCTGTTTGATTAGCATTAATTAAACTTAATTATCAAGTGCATATATATATTAATTGCAATAGTTTATCAAACCAAGGCCAATAGGGATACAAATTAACAGGGGCTATTGATAAAGAGAAGTACTGGAGGACACATGTTGAAGTATATATGTTTTCATTGAACATAGAGAATAGTCTGTAAAGAAAAACAAGAGAAAATTATGAGAACATCAAGAAAACTGAAAATAGAATAGAAGGTACAAGAAAATTGCAATATAGCTATAGCTAGCTTCTAATTAATTAAGCCAGCCTTTAATTTCTTCATTTTCGTCAAACACACATATCTCCACCTCTTCTTAAACATCAAAAGGACCCCAAACTCCCCAGATGGAATAGTTATATAGAAAAGCTTTAACATGACTAGAATCAGGTGAGTACGTAGAACATAGGAAAATTCAAGATAATTGTGGTGATCGATCAACTTGAACTCCACTTTGTATTTAATTAATGGGGTCTCTAACACTTTGTATTTATTACTTGAGCACTACTCATTACGATTGGCTTTTTTATGTCCAATTCTTATCTTTGCTTTCCTTTCCCATCTCTTCACCCCAATGAAAAGAAAGAGAGAACAAGAAAGAGATAACATTCAAAATGTAATTTAAGACACAAGCTTGTATGACAGCCTTGACAGACGAACTGAAAATGATACATACTTGATTAAACAGAAAAACATGACTTACAAACTGATAAAGTCACAAAATATCACCCAAACAAAACAAGAAAATAAAGAGAGAGAAACTGATTCGAAATATAAAATATACATAAAATTCGTGCAATTATTCTAGCTTCTAATTAAGCCTTCTCTTTCATCTTGGTCATACACCCTCTTATAATCGCATAGAGCATATTTTGTGCATTGTCTAGATATTGGAAATAAGCACATTTCCATGTATTGATGAGCATTAAAGGACCACAAACACCCAAAAATCCTGTAACGAATCCAAGCGCAATGGAAATGTAAAACCATGGAATTTGGTTCCCATTGTCCACATCTTGGTTGTTCCAAGTATCTGCATGAACGTCAATAGTTGATCCACACTTATATGGAAGTGGAGCACCACAAAGTTTTGGATTCCCCTCAAATGCAGAGGCATTGAAGCTTTCGAGCTGAGTGCCACTTGGTATGGTTCCTTGGAGATTGTTATATGAGACATTAAAAGATTTCAAGAAATTGAGGCTCACCAATGACCACGGAATTTCCCCAGAAAAATTATTGGTGGAAAGGTCTAATATCTCCAAGTTCTTAAGGTTAGATATTTGGTTTGGAATGTTGCCTGAGAAGTTGTTCAAGTTAAGACCCAACTCATGAAGACCCTGCAATTGGCCGATCTCAGTAGGTATACTGCCACTAATGCTATTGTTTCCAAGATATAATGATGGTGGAAAGTAAGAGAAGTAATCATACTGAAAAGCTTTGACATGACCAATATCGGGTGAGTAGAAGGCAGGTAATTCAAGATAGTTGTTTGGATCTACTTGAACTGCAGTTTGTTCGGATAGCAACATGGGTAACCTGCAAAGTTCCTTTGGAAATTCACCTAAAATTAGGTTAGAGGCCAAGTTTACAGAAAAGAGCCTTGGAAGAGTCCCCAACCAACTAGGGATTGGCCCTGTCATTCTATTAGAATTCAGATTCAAGATCTCAAGCTTCTTGAGCTTAGATAACCATAAAGGTATTTGACCGATAAGATCACAGTGACTCATAGCCAAAATTCGAAGATTTTGGAATCCATCAAAGTCACCAACCATGCCAATATCATCAGCTGTTGGCATTTTCTCACCTTTAAAATTATATGATAAGCTTAGGAATACAAGCCCTTTGCAACCCATTAATATCTTCATTGCCCTTGTGACATTGGTCAATTTGTTGTGACCAAGCGAGAGGAAGGACAGAGATTTCAACAAAAGAATCTCAGGTTGTATTTGAACCTCTAGATCATTTCAGCGTAGTGCAATTGCTGTCAGGGACTTGCAAGAGTAAAGGCTCATAGGCAACATACCAGTGAAGTTATTTTTCCGTAGGTCAAGTTTAGTAAGTTGACTAAGTTTGGAGAAATTAAGCCTGGAGATATCTCCTGTCAAGTTGTTGTAATCCAGATGTAGTTCTATGAGGTTTGTACAATTCATCAAAGATGCGGGTAGGGAACCTTCCAGATGGTTGAAATCAAGGCGCAAGCGTTTTAACTTGGAGAGCTTCCCAAAATGAAGAGGGAGCACACCAGTCAATCCATTAGCGTAGAGGTCAAGTATTGTGAGGCTGGTGAGGTTGACAATTCTATCACTAATGGCTCCATATAATGAATTACTAGGCAAAGAAATTTCTTCAAGTGTGGTAGCATTATACATATCTTCTGGAAGTAAGCCTGAGAGGTTATTGTTACCGGCACGAAAAACCTGCAATTTGGCACACTCTCCTAGTCCACCAGAGATATTGCCACTGAATTTATTATGGGAAAAATCCAATAGGGTAATCAATGGGGAAAAATGAAGACAAATAGAGGATGGGATAAACCCTGTAAAATTATTGTTGCTGACACTGAAACTAGTCAAATTCCAAGCTTGTTGAAAGAATGAAGATGGAATTACCCCATGGAATTGGTTGCTGGACAAATCCACCATCCGGATATTACTGGATGGTAGAGAAAATGGTAGCTCTCCATAAAGATGGTTATAGCTCAAATCAAGAATTTCAAGACGATTCAAGTGCAAAAAGAAACCAGTTTGATCAAGTGAACCGTAAAGTGAATTGTGAGAGAGATTCAAGTGGGTGAGATGTGTGAGATTTGCAAGGAAGATGGAGAAATACCTGCTTTGAGTTTAAGTTCTTTGGAGGGTAAGTGCAAATGGGTGACCCAACCATCATTGTCACAGGTTATGCCCTCCCAATGGCAACAATTAACAGAAGTCCAATTTGATGGAGGAGATGACAGAGTGAGTGCAAACGACATAAGGGATCCTCGTTCAATTGGGTTGCATGCATGAATGGTATTTGTAGATATAAGGTAAGAGAACAAGAGGATGAGTAGGAAGTCATTAGCCATTTGTGGGTTTAGATTGCTCACACCAACAGGTTTGCATAAATACATGTAAACAAGATATCCAATTAATGCAGACAAACCAAAGCCAAGACTTGCTGTGAAGTTTTCAGGGAGTTTCCCACAAGCCCCCTACAGGAGAAGTTGAACAACATCATTGACTGACTTCTTGATTAAACGACAAAATATCACTTTCAAACGGACAAATTGGCAAATAACACCAGAACCCCACACAGAACGATTTTTNATAACACCAGAACCCCACACAGAACGTTTTTTTTTTTTTTTTTTTAACGGCAAATGGCAGCAGAGTTTTTACAGATCCAAGACACTCAGCAATGAAAGTTTTTGAAAAACACTCAGCCCAACTGCTATTTTCAAAAGTTTTCCGATAATTTCTTTGAGGAGTTGGACTCTGTGAAGTGGCACAGCTGCTGTGAATTTGTATGTCTTTGGTTAAATTTGACCTCTGAAGGTTAGGTGTTGTAGACTCGTAAGTCATTGGTCTATGCTATTACCCTATTAGCATATATAAAGCACACAAAACGAGAAACATAAAATAATTTTATAATTAAGTATAACAATCCCACCAAAATTCTTGCATAATTGTGGCAAAAACAGGGCACCTGGCTGACTAATGCTAGTATGCAACATAGCTTTTGTGCAACTCTAAGGACAAATCACAATTTCAACATAATACAGTATCCTTGCCTCTCTCTCTTGACACAAAGCAGTAAACTTATGTTGGTTTTACAAACTGATAAGATAGTTGAATAAAAGAAATAATCAGATCTCCAAACAGTACCTGTGCTACAAAATAAAACACCAGCCATCTTTTAAGCCTGGAGAATTTTCACAAGTCTTATTTGTCTCTGAAAGAATTTTATGAACTCTTCTTTACAATCACTACATATGATAATAATGGCTGGTACTTTAACAAATGATCACAAAACATATCAATATCAGAGGATTCTGTCCTGAAGATCTGTCATTAAAGTGGATGCCAAGGAACTAAGCTTCTTCCCAGTCTCTCCTGCCATGTTTTTTATGGAAGAGATATCCTGTTGTGCCTGCAAAAGACCGAAAGATGACCCATAATTAGCTAAACAAAACACAGATAGAAATTCAAACAACCCTAAATAAGATTAATTTCCAAGCCAAAAACACGATAAGCATATGACAATAATTGAAGCTTCCAATCACTCAAACCACAATAGCAGAAGTTCTTATCTGCAAGGCATACCTGAAAAGACAGTCGGTTAATAAGATCGCTTGCAGTAAGATCAATAGGCAAATTATCTGACCTGTCACCAAATAGGTCAGCACTGGAGATGGCAGCTGAACCCTGGAAACACAAGAAATTATCTGTGTTATCAACTGCCAAATTTCAAAGTCACTCTATATTAGCATGCTCAAATATGTTGGCGACTTGGCAGTAAACTTCAATGCAAAAATTTCCCACGTTCAGTTTATTAACTTCAAGCAAACCCCCTCAAGAACCAAAAAAAAAAACAAGGAAAAAGCAATTATTGACTTCATCAAAATTCAGTTGAGGTGGTTTTAGGGAATCAGTTCAAAGGTCGAAGCAGTAATGTCCCTAACCAAAGTTTTGCAGAAAATAACGATTGTCACTAAAATAATAACTTAGTACCATTAACTGATTGTGATGATATAAATTTCGGTAGAATGGCTTTTGCTTTTTAAAATTTCAATTTATCAATTTTTCATTTATATTAAATGGGAAACATATTAACTATGGTAGTTATCATTTGCAAATTGAAAGTGAGTTGTATGTCACATATGTTGCAAGACACATTTATTTTTTTTTTTTTTGTTTAATTTCTATTCCCCTTGGATGCACTTTGGCAAATCTGTCTAGATGAATGAAAGAAGTAACAGAACATGACAGGGCTTCATAAAAAAAACAGAAAAACAAAAAAACCCAATCATATATGAGTATTCATACCGAGAACTTCTGCAAGGAGGCTTGAGCATCAGCGTCAGCAGCTTTGCTCTGATCACCAAAAAATTGGGCAGAAGAAATTGATTTTGCATTTGAGAATTTTTTTCTTGCTTCATCAGTTTCCTGAATCTGAAAAACAATAAAGGCTCAATATAAGAGACTTAAAACATAAATGGAAAATGCAAACTCAGCTATCAGAGTCTGGTGAAACAAGACATAGAATAACTCTATTACATCTAACAAATCTATTCTTCTAGGTGTCTCCAACTGTCAATATATCAAGAAGCAAAAACCAATTGCACAAAATAAAACAAAAGAGTGAACACTATAAGATACTGAGAATGTTTTAGGTCAAGGTGGTTTCAACAGCAGCACACATTCTTCATGAAGAATATATATGGCCGGGGCAAATATAGTTTTATAATTTATAATTTATACAATTTCATAAAGGTTAATTTTATTTCAACAGGTAAAAATTATATGGCCAAGGCAAGTGCATGCAGGACCGGTTTTTATAATGCATCCGAGGATTGTCCATTGCTCTTGCCATTCTAATATTTACTCTGGAAATAACACTAAGAAATTGATAATACAAGGCCTTGCCATTTGAGGGCATATGGTTATTGCCACTTAAAAACCACATAAGGGAATGGAGCAGAGAAGAAGTACTCCTCACAAAGCATCAATGAACCATTTAAAGAAGAGTAATGTAATTCAGACCATAATCTCATTTTTTTCAAGGCCTTAATTTGCTTATACCATTCTTAGTTTGCTGTTATATAACAATAAACAATTCAGCTGTCTGAAGAATACTTTTGACTCAAAAAATTGATAATCACGGCAATTCTCCTCAAATATAGCCTGTGTCACACTTTGCTCCCTACGAAACTTGACTCGTTTTACACTCTAAACTTCGCCTCGTGTTTCAAAATTCCCTTTACCGTCAAGTCTGTCTTGCAGGCACCTATATGGAAAATTCTTAATGAGCATTTTGGTCAGCACAGGTCTTCCCCTTTATTGGTGGCATCACCATCATCATCTTGTCCAAAGCCCCTCTGCACACCTTATGGTTGCTGGGATTTTACTGTTAAAAATTCCAGTTTGAAATTTCACATTTGAAGAGTCATAACTCCTTCATTTCATGTCCAGATTCACTGATTTCAGATCCTGTGGAATTATGGTAAAGTCCTCTACAACAACATATCAACCTTACATTCACAATTAAGTGTGCATCCAAAGTCGCTATAATGACATGACTAAACCCCACAGACAACAAACTTCTCCAAGATTTCTTCCTCCTTTCTCGACCAAATCACACAAATAAGATAGATTTTAGAGGCACTCTGCAAGACCTAAGACCCTACATAATTAGTTTTGAGATAAAAGACCCAGACAGAGTTTAATATTACTATACAACTACGAGGTTTGATAACTTCTATACCTATAAGTAACATTTGCATAAATAAATGAAAAAACATATTTCTATACATATAAGAGGTTTAATATTACTCACCACTTCAAGAAGTCTCAAACCCTTTATTTTCTCCTGCTTTCTTGAATGAGAAGGCTTAGGTTTGAGTGTGACTACTGTTTGGGTTAAACTACAAAAGAAAGATGGCAAATTTGACGAGACACTTAATGATTAGGGCCGACACCTTTTCAATATTCCTATAACTTGACACATTGTTTTTTAAAACTTTTAAGGACAAAACTGCACCAATCAATCGGCGCTAGCAGAGCAACTGTTACTCTACAGAACTTCCAATTAGTTGTTCGCCATCTTAACTAATATGCAATAAAAGACTTAACTCCTTAACATTGCTGATAAATAAACATAATGCAAAAAAATCATGGGACCAATAGAAAACAATAAGTGGACAAAAGAAATCTCTGAACTACAAAGATGCAAATTAAGCTTTCTAAAATAAAATAAATCCATGATTTTTCAAGCAGGGTATATTACACATACAGAAAGCAGATCCTTACACAACTTTTATTGATTAATGGTGATCCTGAAAATTCCTTTTATTATTGAATAATATTAAGTGAATTCAAGATTTATGGCATATAAAGAAATGCATATAACTCAGTAAGTGCCTAGAAATAGAATAAGCTCCATTGATCTAGTTTTGCTCAATTACTCAATTATATGTGAATGTCATTTGTCATATATAACTTACTTGCACTTTGGAGGTATTTGAACTAGTTCTCTTGGGAAAACTGTTGTCCATTCCAAAATCCGCAAAGAAACTCGACGACTTCGGTGGTTCTACATGGCTAATTACATGAGAACCATTAGAATTTTTCTCAGAGTTTTGAATAATTTCTACATACTCAAATCGAGATGCAAATGATGAGCCAGCTGTTGGAGTGCTGCTAGTTGAAGAAGGCACCGGGACAACTGATTCTTCCGGTTTCTGGTCATACAGACTTTCACTTGGCTGCAATTTTAAAAGTAATATTGCTAAGAGAAAGGCATTTTGGTACACAAACGTATAGTCAAATAACAAACACACTTCAAAAATATCTTCCAAGATACTATGGTCAATAAAAAATTTGTTCAAAGTGCTAATAAGCAATCACAACCTTTGTAGTAAGTTTGCGGGCACCAAGCCCCCCAGTCTTCCCAGTTTTCTTAGCACCAAGAGGTTTCTTGACAGTACTGGTAGAAAATGTATGGGGGGCTTTTGGGGAAGCAGATATTTCAGGTGTTTCTTGCCTTGATATAGATTTTTCTTTTGGAGCTTCACTGGTCTTGACATCAGGAAGCCCATTAGATGCTTGTCCTGACTGAGACGCAACAGGCAATGATGGAAGACCTGCCTCTTCCGCCATACTTTTGGCAACTTCTTTAGAAAGTATCTGCCTGTATAACTCAGCAGCTCTTGATGTATACTTAGCCTCAATTTTGCCTCCATCCGTCCATCCATGCTGCTTAAAGAAAACCTGTGCGCGGTTGTTTCCCCCAAAGCTCATCGTTCTCAGCTGCTCAGGTGTCCATGAGTCTAAATTTGTAGATCTATATCCATCAAAAAAAAATTAATTGTAAGCTGTTGTCGTTGTTGTTGTTCCTTTAGCAGTTATTTATAATAATAAAATCCAACTTAGAATTTGAGTATGGCACATTTATAACAATCCAATGGTTTTTTAATTTGAATGATATGACAATCCAAATTCAATTTTGAAAGACAAACATGATTTTACTGTAGTGCCCTTATTAAAAAGTATCTGTCCTATAAACTAACAATATTGAAATTAGAATAACATTTTCATCGGATTAACTATAGGTTCCCATTTCAATAAAATTATAATTGATCATTGTATTGAAATCTGAATTCAAACTATCAGTTCGATTCATGATTCCAATGTAATCTTAACAGATCAGTGGGGGGCTTTTACAAAATCATATTATTCTATCTAATTGTTTGGTTGGCTCTGTTGACCCAACAGAAACCAACACCTAAAGAAGCTATGACATCTCTAAACAAGAGAAGATTCCTCAGGCATCAGCGACAATATGATTAACTGTTTAGACATTTCAATGCACTCATTGTAAACTCTAGAACACAAAATAATTCAGCAAGATTTGTAATGGGAAATGGGAGGCCAAACAACTACGATACATCAATTTACAATAACTAAATAGGGAACAAGCATCGAGGCTCTTCAATTTCAATCAAAGACTTTCTTCAATTTCATTCAATGGTTTTTTCTTCAATTTCAATCAAAAGGTTTTTCTTAAATTTCAATCAAAGGGTGTTTCAACAATTTCAATCAAAAGTTTTTCCTTTTTATGTATTAATTAGGTTCCATTATAAGACATATACTTTATCCACCTCAAACACAAATACCAAAGAACTTTTCTTCAAATTCAATCAAAAGGTTTTTCTTAAATTTCAATCAAACGGTTTTTCAACAATTTCAATCAAAGGTTTTTTTCTTTTAGGTATTAAGACACATACTTTATCCACCTCAAACAGAAATGCCAAAGAACCTCCACAACTTTTCTTTCTATTAACCAAAAAAGAGACACCAAAAAAAAACACCCATGGTTCCTAGAAATGAACAGAATCTTTAACACTTATGGCCCAAGTTCCATGCTTCAATTCAATTCCATCTAGATACAACGAAACACAAACTATTGCTTAGCTTCCCAGAGTTCAGATCACATTCACCCATCACCTTATTTTCAGTTCCTTGGTTATTTAAGAACAGAGCTGCAGGTTCTAGTAATGTCAATAAGCTAACAACATTGCCGGAAAGCACCAATAGTTGAAGCAATTCACACATACACACATATACATACACACACATACACACATAGTTGAAGCAATACATACACACATACATATATATATATATATATATATATATATATAAAATCGAAACTGTAATTCCAACATCCAAATACAACCAACTGAAAATTGAGAGAATTAAGAATCCCTTAATCCCACATGAAATATACCTAACAAAACTGATGTGAACGCCGAGACTGCGATGGACGGCCGAGCAATCGATGCAAAGAAAGATCCCATATGTAACCGAAGCCCAAGTTGGGTTCTTTGCGTTACAATCGAAACACATCTGAAGCAAAACCCCGAAAAGAAAAAAAAAACCATTAAGATCCAAGTACGGAGTTCACAGATCTGAATCAGATCTCAGAAACCCATATCGAGTTTTGCACAAAAATCACAAATCCATATAGAACTTTTACTAATAAACAAAAATTTAACAACAAATGAAAAAAAACAGAGACCTTGTTTTCTGACTTGGCTTTCAGTTTTCTGAATACAGCGTTCTTGTCATTGAAGATTTCGGACGCCATTAGGGAGATAAATTCTAGAAAAACAGAGAAAATTAAATGGATCCGAAGAGGTGCTTCAACACCTCCTCAGGCAAAAGAGAGAGAGAGAAGTAAAAGTGAAACCCCAAATCGAATTTTCAGGCTCGGGTTTCTAGTTTTTGTTTTGGTTTTTGTTTTTCTCGTTTTTCAAACGAAGGCATTTTATTAGCAGAGCATGGGATGTAGATGGTCAGTACGAAGTGACGGAAATACCCTTCGGGGTTAGGAGTATTCCCGGTGTTGGTGGTTTGTTATTGTCTAGATATATGAATTGAATTAAAGGGTAAACGTAATTGTCTTGCTACGTTACATGCCTTTGTGGTGGCAACTGGCGGTTGCTACCAACCGTTAACGGCTGGGCTTATATAGATGCATCAAGCTGAACCACCAGTTGCACATTTCTTCAAGCTTAGTGTTTTTTATTTATTTCGTTTATTCTTGGCTGGTAAAAATATTATTTTTGGCAATGTATTATTTTAAGGGAGTTGCTATTAAACTATCCACTGCAGGGATGTTTCTCAATCAAGAATATGTGCTTGATTTTCTTGTCAAAACAGATATGATTAATGACAAACCCGTGTTTACTCCATGTACTTCTCACCGATTGAGACTTCATGATAGGGAGCTCATGTCAAATCCTTTTCCCAATAGAAGTGTTGTGGGTGCCCTTCAACTTACCATTGGGTTGCTGCTAAGCATATTCTTGGTTATGTGAAGGGTACTATTTCTCATGATATTTTCTGTACTCCTAGTTTTAAGAACTTGTTTCCTACCTTCAAGTGCATTCTCCCATGTTCAGTTTGCGGGGGCATGATAAATCATCATCTTCATATGCCTATCTAAAGTTACAGTCCCATGACTACTCGAACTCCTCCAAGGCTAAACTTGTATCAGCTGGATCATTATATGCTCCTTTTGAATTTAGCTTCTCTGTCTTTAGAAATAGAGTTATTGATGCTTTTCATCAAATCCAATCTTCTCATATAAATCCAACTAACTTATTATTTTAAATATGTTAGTTGATATGACATGTCATATATCGTTAGATTTATATAAAGTACTTGAATTTGATAAAAGGCACCAACAGCCCCATTTCTTAAGAAGCTGGATCTACTCCTTCTAGATAGCTTTCCTTTGTTTATTTATTTGATGTATACCTTATCGTGTGTATAGAAGTAGTTTTGTATTGTAGCTATAACTATTGTACATCCACACTATTTAATGAATGAAGTTCACAAACCTCAGTATCATGAGGAATACAAATCTTATTAGCTTGATGGCCGATGATTTTAGGTGGCTGTGTTCTTTTATATCTTCCTTTTTGTTTTCCTTCTTTTTTAGGTTTTTTAATTATAATCTTACCTTATAAATTTCAATTGAAGAAAACCATGAATGTCGATTTTGGGTGAAAAGGACATAGTCTGATAATTTGGCTGAAAAAATACGAACTGCTTTAGAAGAAAAGGACACAATCATGGTTGATGATTTTGGATGGGTTCTTCTCGTTTTATTATTTTTTAGGTTTTTTCNTTTTTTAGGTTTTTTTTTTTTTTTTCCCTATAATGTATTTTCTTTTTTAAAACTTCTTTTATTTCCAAGTCATTGCCACATCACTCTATTAGTGCAATGGTAACTATCTCAATTTTATTTGTAGACCCTTAGATGTAGTTAAATCCAACAACAGAAAATTAATGTAAAAATATATGTTAAATAATCACTATTGTAAGTACTTGGGCTTGGGTTTGAGCTCCTTCCACAAACCACAAATTTGGGTGAACCTTAAGTATTAGGCCCACGCTGGAATCCCATGTTTTGTTGTTTATAAATAGTGATTGATTCCTTATTGGAATAGAAATAGTTGTGGGCTGGGTATGATCAATCGATTATGAAACCTACAATTGCAAAACATGTTGGGCACTATTGATGCATAGTTGATGTTTGTGTATTTGTCATTAGAGCATCTGCAGTAATTTTATTGCAAAAAATTCAACTAAAGGTTAAAAAAAGACTTACTGTGGTAGAGTTCATTTCAAATTTGAGATCAATAATTCATTTCTACAGCTTCTCTCCTGTTGACACATGAACTTCAATTCATAAAATTGAACTATTGAACAACCACTATGGATGCTTTTAGTTTACAGGCGAGGAATCAAGAAGTAGGATATACATGTAGGGAGAGTAAATGTAATTTTGCCCACTCTATGAATCATATATATTGAACCTCATCCATCTTCATATCTTCAAGCCTCAAAAGCCCTTTATTCGGTTCTGAAATGGACCAAATGGCTATGGCCAAACTAGAATGGATGACATATTAAATCACACAAGTTGACAATATGAATATTATATTTTAGTCTTTAAAATATGATTATCGAATAGAATAATTGGAATTAATAAGTGAAGAAGGACAGGTAAATGACATTATATTTTCATATGAGGGAGAGACAGATAAGAGACAATACATTTAATGATTGGATTTAACATGATTATAAAATCAATAATTTATTGAAGTAAATCCAACTCTTAAATATATTATCTCTCGCTTATTTCTTAAGTTCCTAATTTGAGTTAGATCTATATTTAAAGGTCATAAATTTCTATAAAAGGCCTAAATTTTGACTAGTTTTTAGAAATTCACCACGAAAATATCCTAATAGTAAAGAAGCACGATCCTTAAA
>QANT01002040.1:0-24921 GCA_003254885.1 Purshia tridentata | reverse complement strand
CCCTCCCCCTCCCTTCTTCCTTCCCCATGGAGAATTTTTTGAATCCTTCATGCCTTAATGAGGTTATACAACTTATATATATGCTTGGCAAATGTCTTCTTGTTTTGTCTGCTTGTAAAATGGTGTTTAAAATGCAGTAAGACAGACCCATTAGTAAATTGTATGTTTTGTTTTGAGTTATTTTAAATCACCTAAAGGATCTCATGTTTGATGAGTCTATTATGATACAAGTTTGACATTATCATAGTAGTCATAGCGATTGCATAATGGGTCACCTGGGGTTAAGGGAGAGAGAGAGAGGGAGAGGGTAAGAGGAAGAGCTTATAAACATTTAAGTGATAGCTTCAAGATAGAACAAAAACTGATCATTCTGGAGATTGATGAGAAGTCATATGGAGGTGCTGTTTAGATTACGGAGAGGAACATGCTGAGAAGTTACTCTATTTCTGTAGACTTAGCTTGCGTGACTTGGCTGGTGGAACGTCTGCAGGAATTGGTGGAGGGGAAGAATCAATGCTTCTTTATCTAGTAGAGAGGGAAATATTACCAAGCTTGGGTAGAGATTTACAGCAATAAGAGAGGTTGTTCTCTAAGGATTTCAAAAACTAAGATGGATTTGTCAATGGTATAGTATTACCTCAAGACCAATTTTCAACTGGTTGGAGAAACTGGCCAGCTGACTGAGGAGAATCCTTTGCGGAGGGAGTGTGGAGGAAGGTGAGCAGGCTTCGCATAGGGCTGGAAACACAAACGGTTCAATAGGAATATGGAAGGAAGTTAGGCAACCTATTACATTCATGGAGCAGAATTTGTGTACTACATATTCAATAAAAGAAAGAAAAGCTAGGGGACAATCAAATTCACAAGATGAAGTCGAAATGTGGGACAACATGGTGGTCTATGAAAGGTAGGTGCATCAACCTTGGAAGGAGATTCAAGGCCATTTATCTGACTGGCTTGGGGAAGAGATTATTTTGTTCCCATTCAAAAACAACAAAGCTTTTTTCACTGCCAATAGTTCTGAGGAAACAACAACGATTGTAAGGAAGGGCAAACTGTCCATGGAGGACGAGCATGATATTGTATTCTTAAGTTGGGAGTAGAACCTGGAGAAGAAAGTTTCAAAGATAGTTAGTTATGGGGGTTGGATTGTAGTGGTTGGGCTTCCCTTACACTTGTGGTTAGAGAATTATTTCAATCAAATTGCTGATAAATGCAGAGGTTTGGTTGGAAGTAGATAAAAAAACAAAGAATTTTGAGTATCTTTATGAAGCTCGTTTAAAAGGTTAGGAGAATGATATTGGATTCTTGCCTGATGCCTATGAATTACAAAAGGGGAATGAGGTCTATTACCAAGAGATTCGACCTTTATCACCAGCTATCCGTTGCTCCGGTAGAGTTGTTGCTGGAAAATGCAGTCAAGGTGGTCTAGGTGTGCTCCGACTAGCCTGTCTTGGGAAAAGGGTGATGCGCCCCTCGAAAAGGTGTCTTGAGAATAGGGACGTCAGTTGTGGACTGAAGCAAAATATCGGCGGGAGACTTTTCCCTCGAAGGATTGATGGGACCTATTAGAGGCAGAAGAACAATGGTAGAGTCGAGATGAAAGAACCAGTGGCAGGGAAGAGCAAAGGAGACGAGCGTGGATGTTGGATTCAATGAGGGAGTCATTAGAAGCGAAGCCTTGGAGATTGGAGTGTTGGTGGTTGGGGATAATTTTTTGGAAGGCGTGCTAGGTATTTCCAAAGAGGAGATAAAAAATAAATTAATTAATGTGTTGAATAAGTCAATTGAATGTGATGGCATGGGTGATGAGTATGAGTCAAGCGGCAAAAAGGATCTGTTTGGGGCCGAAAAGGAGGAGGGTAACTCTCTAGAAAACTCTAAACCTAATTTGGATTTGGGCCAAGATTTTGACCTGGTTGCAAGCCCAGTTATTAGAAAGCCTTGTGGGGGGAAAGCTAAGGGTTTTAAAGAGACGGGACAAAAAAATTGCCTAATTGATATTGGGCTAGTTCCCCTTTTTTAGAAGGATGTGGGCTATGTCAATCTGGTCCACCAAGATTTTATAAAAAAATATAGCAAAGTGACGACTGATCATGCTGGTTTTTTGACCTTAAGTCCAAAAAACTTTGCAGTAAGGTCAGAGTGTACCAAATCTCACGAAAATAAGTCGAGGGTCCTAGTGCTTCATTATTTAGATGGAAAGGAAAGGGAGAAAGAAGAAGACAGTGATGAAGATGATGGAGCTGTCGCTGGGGAAAACGAGGAAGGTGAGGATCTGGTAGAGGAAAGAGATTCTGGTTGGTTAGAGACTGGTTGAATGAGACGCATGAGCTGACTTCTATTTCCCTGGATGTTGCAGCGACTGGACAGCGAGACGATGACTTTTTAGTGGCTGAGACACCGCTGGAGGTTTCCTAAGCTCGATGGAAGGTTCAGATGAGGAGGTAGATGTAGGGCTCATTTGGCAGTGCTTTTAGAATTGCTAAAAGCTTTTTAAGATTAGTAAAAGCGTTTTTGGTAGCGTTTGGCAAAAATATATATAAGTGCTTTTAGATTATAAAAACGCTTCTAAGGGGTTTTTTGAGAAGCACCTGACAGGTGCTTTCATCAAGAAGCACTTCGAGTGCTTTTGCATGAACCTTTTAGAATTTTTATAAAAATTTGTATGTGCTTCTTTGCAGAACCGCTTCTAGCAAATGCGCTACTAAATAAAAGCGCTTCTAAGAAGTAGTGCCAAACAGGCCCGTATTTTTGCATCCTCAGACAGTGATTTATGTCTAAAAAAAAGGTGTGGATTTGGAAGAGTTTTGGGGTGGATTGTCATGTGGGGGGGACATGTTAATCCAAATAAGGGCCTCTATATTGCCTTTAAAAGGTAAGATTAGAGGAGGGCAAGTGGGAATCAATAGGGGTTTTAAAGGAAAAAGAGAATTGAGAAAATTGCAGTCATCGATCAACTATGGGTGGAAAAATGGGAAGACACCACAAGGGGAATTAGAGGACACCAATGACAATAATTAGATGGAATACTAGAGGTTTTGGAAATCAAAGGAAGAGGAGGGTTATAAAGGAGGTGATGTTCGAGTTTAAGTCAGATATTGTGGTCTTACAAGAAATGAAAAAAGAATCAATTGATAGGAGATGGGTGAATTTGGGGATCAAGATATAAAGATTGGGTGGCTCTTTTGGCTAGTGGAAGAGCAGGAGGTGTTGTGGTTGTGGGACTTAAAATCTGTTAATGTGGCAGAGTCGGTAGTTGACAAGTTTTCAATCTCAATAAGCATTTTGGGGGTTGATGGGAGGGATTGGTGGTTTACAGGGATTTGTGGGCCTTGCAAATCAAGAGAGAGAATCGACTTTTGGGAAGAATTGGCAGGCCTTTTTGGGTTGTGTGGGCCCAGATGGTGTTTAGGGGGTGACTTAAATGTAGTAAGATTTGTTGGGGAAAAGTCGTTTGTAGGGAAAGCCACCAAAAGCATGAGGAGTTTTAATGGTTTTTATCAATGATGTTAGACTTTGTGATCCAGATTTGCAAAATGCTGCTTTTACATGGTCCAATTTGAGAGAGGAGGCTGTGTGTTGTCATTTAGATAGGTTTCTGTTTTCTGCCGAATGGGAGGACTTGTTTCCTCATGTTAAGCAGAAGGCTTTAGCTAGACTGGCTTCAGATCACTGTCTTGTGGTACTAGACTCGGACGCTATGAAATGGGGTCGAGGGCCTTTTCGCTTTGAGAATATGTGGTTGGAATACCATACTTTCAGGAAGTTTTTCAAGGTTTGGTGGGAAGAGAGGGTGGATGAAGGATGGGACGGTTATAAATTTATGAGAAAATTAAAGTATGAAAGAAAAAATTAAAGTATGGAATAAGGAAGTGTTTGGAGATTTGGTGAGAAGGAAAATTGAATTGGAGGCTCGTATTAAGGAATTGGATGGGTTTGAAGAGAGGGGCTGCCTAAGTCCAGATGAAAAAGCTGAGAGAGATCAATTGAGATTGGGGTTTGACGAGTTGGTTTTCAGAGAGGAAATTTGCTGGAGACAAAAGGCTAATTTGGTATGGGCAAAGGAGGGAGACAATAACTCGACTGTTTCACAGAGTGGTGAATGAGAGGAGGAAAATAAATGAGACTGACAAATTGGAAGTTGCGGGAGGCGTGGTTGTGGAGGATGAAGGGTTGATTGAGGCAGAAATTATTACTTTTTTTGAGAATCTTTTTCCAGCAATGACAATGTTATTGGTGGAGTCGACATAGTGGATTGGAGTGGCATAAGTTCTCAAAAAGCCTCGTGGCTGGAAAGACCTTTTATAGAGGATGAGGTGACGAGGGCTTTTTTGATTGTGATAAGGATAAATCACTAGGCCCTGATGGTTATAATATGGCATTTTATCAGCATTTTTGGGAATTTTTGAAGAAAGATGTGATGAAGGTGTTTGAAGAATTTTACAGCAATGGTGAGATCAATGCCGCAACCAACGAGACTTAAATCTTTTTGATTCCAAAAAAACTAGAATCATTTAGTCTTAGAGATTTTCGACCAATAAGGTTGGTTACAAGCTTGTATAAAATAATCGCTAAGGTGCTGTCCTTAAGACTAAGGGAGGTTTTGGGGGATACTATTTATGTGGCTCAAGGTGCTTGTGTGAAAAATAGGCAGATTCTTGGTGGAGTTTGGAGCGCTAATGAAGTGGTGGAGGAAACGAGGAAAATGAAGAAAGAAGGTCTAGTTTTGAAGACAGACTTTGAAAAAGCTTATGACCATGTAGAGTGGAATTTTGTGGAGCATGTGTTGGAAAAGAAAGGTTTCGGGGAGAGATGGAGGAATTCGGTAGGAGGATGCTTATAATCTGCCAATTTCTCAGTTATGATAAATGGGAGACCATGAGGTAAGTTTAGGGCTTCAAGCGCCCCAGGCAAGGAGACTCACTTTCTCCCTTTTTATTTATGCTTGTGGTGGATGTCTTAAGTAGGTTGTTGGATAAGGCTAATGGGGCAAGTCTGGTGAAGGGTTTGAAAGTGGGTATAGAACAGGTTGAAGTTTTTCATTTACAGTTTGCAGATGACTCAATTTTTTTTTCTTTTCCAGGGAATTGTATAAATGGGCTAATCTCTTATCAATTTTGGAGATTTTTTGTGCAATTTCAGGTTTGAAGATAAATAAAGAGAAATGTGTATTAGTGGGCATCAATTCACAAGAAACAAAGTTAATAGAGTTGGCTAGTGGGTTGGGTTAGGAAGTGGGGTCTTGGCCTTTGAAATATCTTGGTCTTCCTTTGTGGGTCAACTCAAGGGCTCTTGCTTTGTGGGACCCAGTAGTGGAAAAAGTGGTGAAAATATTGGCGAGTTGGAAAATGGCCTTTTTATCAAGAGGTGGTAAACTAACTCTAATACAATCTGTATTAACTAGTTTACCATCTTATTATCTATCTTTGTTCAAAATTCTTGTTAAGGTGGCAAAGAGGTTGGAAAAGCTTATGAGGGATTTTTCTTGGGGATTTAGAAGGAGGGAGAAAAGATCATTTGGTTGGGTGGGATTTAGTTTCACAATCTAGCGAAAATGGAGGGCTGTGTTGGAAATTTGGTCAAACGAAACAGAGCTCTTCTTGCAAAATGGTTGTGGCGGTTTCCCCTTGAAGGCAACACCTTATGGCCCATGGTGATTAGGAGCATATATGGAATTCAAGATAATGGCTGGGATGCGAGGCCTAAGGCAATGATATCTTCTCGTTGCTCGTGGAAGGACATTCCTCAAGGTTATGAGGAGTGTTTAGAGTGTAGTCGTTTTGTGGTGGGAGGGGGGGAGAGAATAAGATTTTGGAAGGACTGCTAGGTTTCGGAAGTACGGCTATGTTCCAGGTTTGTTCGTTTGGGCAGGTTGTCAATGAATTTGAACTGTACGGTGGCAGATTTGGTGGTTTTTAATTCATTGGGAGTAGGTTGAAATCTTGGGCTTAGAAGAGATCTTCGTGAAAGAGAAATTGGGGAATTTCCTGCTCTTATGGTAGTGTTGGCGAATGCTCATTTGGTGGATGGGAGACAAGATAGAAGAAGATGGAAGTTGGTCCTTCTCTTTCAAATCTTATTTTAAGTATTTGTGTGAAAAGAGTCATCTTATTATTCTCAAGCCTGCAAATTTTATTTGGAAATCGCATGCCCCTCCTAAAGTCTGTCTTCTGGCATGGATTATTGCTCAAGGAAACCTAAATACGTTTGATATGCTTCAAATGGGAAGATCTCGTACATGTTTTTGTCCTCATTGGTTTGTTCTTTGTAGTAAGGAATCTGGAAAGCTAAATACGTTTGATATGCTTTAAATGGGAAGATCTCGTACATGTTTTTGTCCTCATTGGTGTGTTCTTTGTAGTAAGGAATCTGAATCGGGCAACCATCTGTTTTTGTACTGCCCTTTTGCCATGGGTTTATGGGGTCTTTTGTTTGGAGCTGCTGGTCTTAGTTGGGATAATCCACAGTCAGTTTCTTCATTGTTTCGTGAAAAAGAAGTGGTTTTTGGGAGAAGGGGAACGAAGGAAGGCAAAGGTTTTGTGGTCTTGTGGTGTGTTGGCAGTGATGTGGGTAATATGGTGGGAGAGAAATAGAAGAATTTTTGAAGATTTTAAGGGGGATAATGTGGAGTATTGCTGGGACAAAGTTAGATTTGGGGCCTTTATGGTCCTGAGTCTCCAGTTTTTAGAGGCCTTTCATTTTATTTAATTTTGTTAGATTTGAAAGCTGCAGTAGGGTAGGGCAGTTTTGGGGTTGGGCTGGTGTTGTTGTGACGGTGAAAATCTGTCTTTGCTGTGTTTTTTCTTAGTATTTGGTTGGTTTGTGGACATCTTGTTCACTGTTTGGTATGTATGTTCTGTTTGTTTGTTGTTAATGAAAGTTTGTTTCTCTTTAAAAAAAAAGAAAAAAGTAAGATCCATTAGTTTGCATTGCTTTTTCAGTTAACACTTTTTATAGGTGTCAGTTTTCTCATATAATTCTTGACGAAGCCATCTTAAATAACTATATTGGGTATATATGCATATATATATCTATATGTGTGTCTGTGTGTTATGATTGCAAATATGTTTTTGCTTAATAAAATTTTCTGCAACTGTTGCCTTTTTTTTGTTTTTTGTTTTTTTTCCAGATTCATCTTTTCAGAAAGGACATCCTAAATTTTGGGACTTCCTAAAGAGGGCATGTACTAAACTGATGAAGGTTTTAATTGCAATTCAGGGCAGACATCCTTATTCATTTAGTGATAAATGTGTCCTTCCAACCGTAGTTGATTTCTGTTTAAGGAAGATAACAGATCCTGAACCAGATGTTTTATCATTTGAGCAGTTTCTGATTCAGTGTATGGTAATGGTTAAGTGCGTGTTGGAATGTAAAGAGTACAAGCCAAGTCTCACTGGTCGGGTGATGGATGAAAATGTGGTTACACTGGCGCAAATGAAGAAAAATATATCTGGTGCAGTCGGTGGTGTCTTGACTTCCCTTATGACAAATGAACGTTTAGTAGTCTTGTGTAACATATTAATAAGAAGGTAATTATATTCTACACTCTGTTTCCCTTTATTAAGTTGCTATAGCCTTATCTTGATTGGCTTTATTACTTAATCATTGCGGTAAAAAATGGTGCTATATATTAACATGATAAATATATAGCACCATTAAGTTAAATATATATTGGAGATATGTCTTGGTACTTGCATAATTGACTCAGTGTACAATGGCACCGGTTCAGTCTTATGTGCATGTAGTTTCTGTTATTAACCTCTGTTTTATTGTTTAAATAATAAGTTTGTAAACACTAACTGCAAATTTGTGGTGCTCCGACATTTCTATGGGGAGTTCCAGGTATTTAAGGGGCCACAATGTGGTTTGCCATCTGAATTGGGAGTGACTAGAGGTGTGAATGCAATCATATACACCTGCTTTTAGTTTGCACTAGTTTTTCATTGCTTTTATTTTTTGTTTTGTTTGTGACTTCAAAGCTTTCACTACAATTAGAATAGTGTGAACCACTTAGTTCTAGTTATAGTAGAGCCAGAATGGCACTAAGATGTTAGGATTTGGTTTTAGAGTTAATAGTTCTATTTAAGGATTGTAAAAATTATTATGTATTCTCTTTGGAAAGTTATTTTGGTGATCTTTTGCAGGTATTTTGTTCTAACAACAAGTGATTTGGAGGAGTGGTACCAGAATCCTGAATCTTTTCATCATGAGCAGGATATGGTTCAGTGGACAGAAAAATTAAGGCCATGCGCTGAAGCTTTATACATTGTTCTGTTTGAAAATCACAGCCAGGTTGGTGCATTTCTCTGTGTAGAATCATATGTCTTTAACAAAACATTATTGGTGCTCAAAATTTTTTCTAGAGTTACAGAACTATGTGCTTATGGGATTGTGATTTTATTAATTTTAGCTCCTAGGTCCTGTTGTGGTTTCCATCCTTCAAGAGGCAATGAATGGTTGCCCAACTTCAGTGACCGAAATCAATCCAGGATTGCTACTTAAAGATGCTGCTTATGGTGCTGCTGCATATGTTTATTATGAGCTCTCAAATTATCTGAGCTTTAAAGATTGGTTTGTCTTTAATTCACTGCACTGATATCCATTTTATTTAAATATATGTGTTGTATAATGTATCCAAATTTATGTGCCATCAATTGTTGCGGCATCTATTGTGGTGATGATTTGTGTGATTGATTTAGTGCTTATGTATTGTTTGTATGGAGGGTGGGTTTTTGGCTTCAAGTTTGCACATGTGCAATTTTCATTTGCTCCATTGCCACAAATTTTTAGCAAATTGGTTTTGACTACTTTTAATTTTTCTTGATTTATGGAAATTACTTTGTATATATTTGTGCTCATTTTTTAGATTGTATATGTCATTATTAACAAGTTCGAGTGTCATACTAGCTATAGGTTTTTAAGGATGCAAAATAGGCTCAAAGTTTATGGAAAAGAAAAAACAAAAACCTTGCATGCTTGTAGCAGCTAGAGTAGTTGGAACATAACTCCATGGTTTGATAATTTTCATTTTAGTTGAGCTGATAGTTCAGGTATTTGGTTTTTTATCGTCCGTAGTTGCACTGGGTTCCTTTTTATATATTTTTTTGATAAGAATTTTAGTGATCTTTAATGTCTCTTTCTGAATCAATCATTGCAGGTTTGATGGTGCATTATCCCTTGAACTCTCAAATGATCATCCAAATATGCGTATCATCCATCGGAAAGTTGCACTGATATTGGGACAATGGGTTTCGGAGGTAGTGTATAGTCACTGAAAGATGCTGTATATGTGTTACACACACCCTATATATATATATATAGAGAGAGAGAGAGAGAGAGAGAGAGAGAGAGAGAGAGAGAGAGAGAGAGAGAGAGAGATTCAAGTGTGGACTTGACTTTTTCTTCACATGCCGATTTATCAACCATATATTCATATGTTCTTGTGCCAACATTACTATCACTACTATATATGTGTTACACACACCCTATATATATATATATATAGAGAGAGAGAGAGAGAGAGAGAGAGAGAGAGAGAGAGAGAGAGAGAGAGAGAGAGATTCAAGTGTGGACTTGACTTTTTCTTCACATGCCGATTTATCAACCATATATTGCTGATTGATCGGGAGGTGAAAAAAAAGCCCATGTCTGCATGCGGAGGTCTGCTAGAGGAGCAGCCCTTTTGTTTTATATATGTATGTGTATATCTCATGAGTTATCCATATGTTCTTGTGCCAACATTACTATCACTACTAATGTAGTTAATAAAATTATCTATCTAAGCACTAATCTTTCAATGTGGGAGTGAGATGTGATATGCTGCCAGTGGCACTCTCTTTCAAATAGAAGAGGCGTATGGATGTAATGGAGATTTGATGTATGTCGCACTCAAAATTTGTGCCATCAACTCCAGTTAATTTCTAAGATTTTTCTCAGTTGAATAAGGACATAATATTGATGATGAACTTTTCATTTCCTTCGATATAGATCTATACTCTTCCCTAAAATAAATTTTCTAGCCTACATGATCATGTTGCTTGGATGCATATATCACTCATGCTAAGCAAAGATTATGGAGATAATAATGAAGTGCTGTCAGTTTTAATTTGTTAATTGGATGTTTTTACATTTGTTTTGTCTATATATTTATTTCAGCACTAATAAATTAACTAGATATAGGACTTAATGGTAGCTTGTGAACTGTTACATAAATTCTGGCGGAATAGGGTGGTGGAGTCCAATAATGGTATCTTCATGGAGTGCTCATTTAATGGATTTGGAGGTTTGCAAACATCAATGCATCTGTTCTTTATATAGACGTTTTTTTTCCGATATTTAGTATGGCAATCTGGTCCTTGATTGATTTATTGTGCCTATTTTGATTTCTATTAGGCTTTTGCTGTTAAAGTGTATCTAGCAACATATGGAAAATGAGTCCAAATGCTTGGTTTATTTTATTATATCTGCAGATTAAAGAGGACACGAAAAGGCCAGTTTACTGTGCTTTGATCAGATTGCTACAGGACAAAGACCTATCTGTTAGGGTATGCATATTTTTTTTATATAGATGTTTTCTCCTCATTTTTATTTCCTGCATTGCTTTGACATGATTCAGGCTGCTAAATTTTGTTGGTATCCCTGGTTTAATTACTTTAGTGTGTGCTTTTTGTGTTTTTAGTTGGCAGCCTGTAGGTCTCTGTGTTCGCATATTGAAGATGCTAGCTTTTCAGAAGGAGAATTCATTGATCTTCTTCCTATATGCTGGGATTCATGTTTTAAGTTGATTGAGGAAGTTCAGGAGTTTGACTCAAAGGTAAATATTGCTGCTGCTCCACTTTGATGCAATGATTAAATTGGAGATTCTTTTATGTTTCGATTGATGGTTTTAGGGTTTATGGTTTTGTTTTAGCCTTAGTCTGGGTGGTGTTTTCACTTTGGCAGTTGGATCGCTTTGTATATCTGATGTGGACATCTATTGTACTTTTTGAAATGATCAATAAATTTTGTTTCTTTTCAAAACGAGAGTTTTGTTCTCAAACCTTTTCAAATAATTTTACCCTTAAAGCAAGTTTTCGAATAATTTTTACCCTTAAAGCAAGTTTTCGAATATTGTTCTCTCACTCTCTTTTTACTTGCACTCTCGGGGCTAGTTTGAGACTCACTCACCTCTCTCTCTCTCCTCTCATTCTTACTGCCTAAAGGCTCTTAGATAATAAAAATTCTCTTGTTTCTCTCTACCTGGATAACCCAAAAAACAGCAAGCGGCATCCAATCCCACAGGATTCTATCCTTCATCCCACCCCCTGCACCTTGTGATTTTCACATAACAATTAAAAGCAACCTCTTCGCACACCAAACTGATTTGACCTCTCTAAATACAAGCACATACTTAAAGTGATTGGGCAGTGAAGAGAAACATGATCCACCCATTATCCTTGATCCCATATTTACTTTTGATTACCAGATGCCAGAGCGACTCTACCTCCTAGGGGAACCTCACCAGCCACTTCCCTAGCGGAGCCTTGTTTTTCACCAGCAGGCTACCAACTGCCTACTCGCCCATCTTTTTTGTACCTTCTCAACTACTGGATTCCAAAAATTTGGAGCTCTACGGTTGCTACCCAGTGGAAGGCCCTAGTACTTAAAAGGCCAAGAACCGATAGTGCACCCCAAAGCATTAGCTAGCCTTTCCACTTTGCCCTCTTTAGAATTACTCTAAACCCTGAAGAGATGATAATTTGAACATGAAATTCAACAAATCATGGGAGGTTTGGATGGGTTTTCTGAAGAGAGATTTACTCTTGTTCCATACTTCTGCAGGTGGTAAGTTATTGAGGAGCTTGCTCTTGTGTTCTCTACTTAGGCAGCCACAAGAATGAAAGAAACATGAATACGAACCCTCTCTCTCAAACACTATTCCTTTGGCAATTAGAGAAATGATAAAAGAATGGGGATCTTTGTTTGTCCCTTGTAGCCCTTGGAAAAGTAATAGCGTGAATACCAAAGGCATTCTCTCTATAACTTAATATTTTTTTATAGTTGTTAAGGAGATCATGCCCATCTTGTTTTCCTCGTTATGATATCATTACAGTTTGGATATTGTGATACTAACATTAGTTGACATTCTCATACATTATAAGTAAGAGTTAAGTAATTAACCCCTACTCTTTTTAAAGAGAGTGGGGCCTATCTCATAATGTTGTCTATTAATCCCAACCATCCATTTCCTGGTTCTCTTTCAAGCAACTCAAATCAGGACTTGATTAACCATTTGGTTAACATCATCGTAATTTCAATGTTTATTGAAAGCATTGGGTTTGTCTTTTCATTTTACCACAATCTGATTAGATGGCTAAATGGTTTCCAATGTAGCTAATCTTTGGCAGGAGGTTTCTCCTGATTTGATCATAATCAGATCGGGATTTGGTTTAATCCAGTCCTTGTGGAGAAGATACTGAATTTGACACATAAGGCAATGCTATTTGAGATTTGACATTCATGTTCATATTTAACATGTGTATCTTTCTTCAAGTGATGACACAATGGAAATTGGGTCTTCTTTACTGTATTTTCTGTTATATCATGTGCATTTGTGCGTTGCATTCAATTATGCAGAGGCCTCAGGGTTATGTCTTATTAACAACAAATTTGGATTTAACAAAAGAAATTGTTGTAAAAAAGAAAATTTACGTTTGTGGTTTAATGAATGTTTCTATTCCTTTTCATTTATTTTCAGGTTCAGGTTTTGAATTTGATTTCTATTCTAATTGGACACATGAGTGAAGTTATTCCATTTGCAAACAAGCTGGTTCTGTTTTTCCAGAAGGTAGGAGAACATTTCTTTCGTTTTTAGACTTCTATTGTTTCTTCCACTTGTTCTAAATGTTGCAATACCTTATGCACTAGGAAGTATTGTAGGAATGATTTCTAAAATTGAGTTTGAAAACGCATATGATAAAATTGAGTGGGTTTTTTCTGTACAAAGATTTTTGGAATAGATGAAGAATGTGGATCAATGAGTGCCTGTGTTCAGTGAAATTTTCAGTTATTAGTGATGGTTGACCTAGGGGTCAATTTAGAGCTTTAATGGGTCTTGAAAAGGCAATCCAATTTTCCCTTTAATTTTTTTTTTTTGGGTGAGAGCTTGAGAGTAATGGATAAGGAGCATACACAAGTTTCTTTTTTTATTTTTTATTTACAGTTTGCAGGTGAGATTTATCTTTCTTACTTCTGGGAGGTGGAGGCTTTTTTTTATTTTTATTTTTATTTTATTTTTTATTTTTTGCAATTTGATCATTATTGTTAAATTTTTTGGATTGTATCAGGATTGCAAATAAACATGTTAAAAATGCTATGGTGGGTATTAATGTCGATGAAAGGAAATTTGGGTACTTCATTGGGGGGTGTGGAATGTAAATGTGTTTCCATGGCATGAGATCTTTGTGCAATGTGTTAATATTTTTTATGATAGGGGAATGTATCGGCCAATAAATTGCTATTCTATTTCTTGGTGTTAGAGCTAATAAGAAGGTGAATACTCTTTGGAGATGTACAATGTCAGTAGTTCTTTGGGTTGTTTTGATAGGGATAAGTTGCAGGATCTTGAAGATGAGATGGGGAAACTGGATTTTCTCTAGAAAAGAATAGGATTTTTTCGTTGTCAAACTATTTGAGGAATATCCCCTTCAGTTCAGATCACCTCAATTGGGCCGGAGTTATGGTTTGATCATAATATTTCTCGTGTAATTTTTGTGTTTGTAGGTATAAGCATGTATATATGTAATGCATGTTTGCATTTCACTTTTCTTTTTTCCTTTTTTATAAGAATTATTTATTGGTCTGCTCAGGAGTTGAATGCTCGTTGTACTTAGATTAGAATGGACACTTGATCTCTCGAATATATGGAAAACATTACATTTAACTTTTGTATTATATATAGTTCTACTACACAGAAACATCAACAGGTGGACAAATGTGGTCTCCTCAAGATTTATCTTATAATTTGTTCCTTTACAAGCTATTTATGGAGTTGACCTTAGTTACTAGTTTATTTAAAAGTACACAACAGATGGGCAGGAGAGTCGGCTACTTTGATTTTTTCTTTTAAAGCTTAGTAGCTAGTTTTGACTCTCTCTCTCATTTGATTTTTTTATTATTTTTTGTTAAAGGTTTGGGAGGAATCTTCTGGTGAGTGCCTTCTGCAGATTCAACTTCTCATTGCTTTGAGGAACTTTGTGGTTGCACTTGCCTACCAATCACCCATTTGCTACGACATATTACTTCCCATTCTGCAAAAGGGAATTGATATAAATAGCCCAGATGAAATCAATCTTCTAGAGGACAGCATGCTGGTCAGGCTATTAAGTTTGTCTTTATTATTTTACCAGCTGACATTATTCTTCTATTTTACAAGCTAAATGCAGTTAGCATAATTGTGCAGTTATGGGAAGCCACACTTTCTCATGCTCCTTCGATGGTGCCTCAACTACTAGCATACTTCCCTTGTCTAGTAGAAATTATGGAAAGAAGTTTTGATCACTTGCAGGTTAGAAATATTTGACCAATGACTATACTCTACCCTGCAGGACCTGTCTGTTCCATAAATTATCTGTTCAGTTTTACTGTGGAACTTGTCTGATCTTGTGTGTTATTTTATTATTCAACTTTGACTTCCAATCTGCTGGAAAATGAGTGATTAATGTTGCATGGTGTACACTGTTTAGATTAAATTTGCTATGATTAAACAGTTATAGTAATAGCTATTTGGGATGGCTGCAAAAATTAGAGATGGTTTTAGATTTTCGTTCATGTGCCAACATATCGAGAAGAATCTTATGAAAGAAATTTAGTATCCTCAGATTTTAGTGAAGCTTCTGTGATCACATAGCTCAGTCAAAAAAATATAATACATGGGTTAATTCTGTGGAATATGCAGTTGAAGGTGTGAGGTTCAACATGATGCTTTCTTGTTGTTTATTGGTTGCGATCTTGTATGATTTAATGCTCCCCTTTTTAACTGACACAATCCATTGCTATGCACGTATTTTTCAGAGCTAGCACTCAATCACCATAAGCAACTAGCTTTGTTGACACCTTTACTTTACCACTATTACCATCATTACTTTTAGTCCCCTATCTCTACTTCCTTAAGGAGTAGGATTCTTGTTGCTGGCTTATATAAACACAACTGGAAATGCACATATTCAACTTTTGAAATTTCCTTTTCATTTGAATACAAGCACCATATGTATTTTCCAAGCCAAGCACACCCTTGGGGAAAATTATCAATGAGGTTGGTTGCAAAGTTTTCTTGAAGAATAAGGTAAAGCATGTTGTAATGGATATTCTGAAGACCATAAATTTTTTTGCTATCGTGAATTGCAAAGATGTATCTCCTCTGATCTCTTTTTTACAGTGCATTAACTTTAAATTAAAATGATTTTTCTATGTTTACAATGTTGGTAAGGGCTGCTGTTCTCCAATTGTCCAATGCAATTACAAAACGAACGAAAGACTGAACCCCAAAAAGCAACTGAAACAGATGCCCAAAAAGAGGACCAAAGCACCACCCTAATCCCACAGTTTCTCCACCGCACTTATTTTTCATCTAAATGACCCATATTATAGCCAATACTTTACATTTCCACAGACCCTGGCCCTTTTTTTGGCCCAAACTGTGTTCCTTTCACTTAGTAGAGAATAACTCCCCTCTGGGACTTCCCAGTTCAACTCCGCTACCCTGAACAGATTTGTCCAATTTTTCGAAACAACTGAATGATGAGGTTGCTGAGGATGCAAAACAAATAAGGCATTAGGATATGCTGTTTCTATAACCTTTACTTTTGAGAGCCAAGTATTCAGCATGTGATCTTACCAACTATAGGGAGTCCTATTTGAGTGGCTGTCTAATTATCTTGTTGCATAGGGCTAATTTAACCAGGTGGCAGTGCTCAATAGAGCAAACGTTATCTGAAATTCTATTCATCCATTAGTTGAAGAGATATCAATGTGCTTATTTGCCTTCATTATCTTGGCTTTTGTTTGCTCCAACCTTTTCCTGAAAAAAGAAAAAGAAAAAACTCTTTCTAAACCCTAAACTCACCCCACACCACCCCCCCCCCCCCCCCCCCCCCCCCCCCCCCAAAACAACTCAAAAAAACTCATTTTTTCTGTTTTTGTTTTTTGCATGTATTATTAATAAAGATAGCGGGCTGCATGCATTTTTGGTATCAGTGGCAGTTGACCCTCTCCCTCTCTGTTCTGCTTTGTTATGTTTTGAATTTAAATTATCTTGACTGAAATTTTATTGCAGGTTTCTGTCAATATAATTGAGGATTACATTATCTTAGGTGGATCCGAATTTCTAAGTATGCATGCCTCAAGTGTTGCTAAAATTCTAGATCTGGTTGTTGGAAATGTCAATGATAGAGGACTACTATCAATTATTCCCGTCATTGATATTCTAATTCAGGTACTAATCAAACTTGCAAGTGGAAAGTACAGTAGATAACTGGCCATTTAATCAACTTGGAGAATCAAGTCCACTTTTTTAACTGTTCTAGGAGGATAAGCTTACTATATTCTTAGTCTGCTCTTAAAACACTGAGAAAGATGGAACAGCTTTTGGCAGTCATTCGGCTTGTACAGAATTTGTAGTCAAGTGGCTTTCTTTGAAGTACATATAAAAATACTCTTATGGCTTTAGAACCAGAAAATTATGATGGACCTCAATAAATTCAGCCAGTTTAATACTGACTCATTGTTGCTCTGCAGTGTTACCCTATAGAAGTACCCCAGTTGATCAGCATTACATTACAAGTAAGGTTCTTTGCGGTTTAGATCTTTGATATTATTTTAAAATATATCATATTCTTGTCCCCTGAAAAAAGTCTATCATGTTATGCCTTTTGGAGACCTTCTTAAAGCTATAATTCTTTTTTGTTCAATGTTGCTAGAAATTAATTGTTATATGTTTGAGTGGAGGCGATGACCGAGATCCTTCCAAGGCAGCTGTTAAAGCATCTTCAGCTGCCATCCTGGCAAGAATTTTGGTTATGAATACCAATTATCTTGCCCACTTGACTTCAGAACCTTCACTTTTGTTGCTTCTTCAGAAGTCGGGTGTCCCAACTGAGGAAAATATTCTTCTTTGTCTTGTTGACATATGGCTTGACAAGGTTAGTACAGCATGAATATCCACTACCTGGGATACTTTTGCAGATTGCTTATTCTTTTATGTTATGTAATATATTAGACCAATTGTATGTCTATGTTCTGAGATACCAAAATTGGCTGTTCTAAGCATTCTCAATGTACAATGTATATTTCCATGCATATTCATATGGGTGGCCCGGGTGGGCACTGGTCGGGTTGGGGCCCCTTCTGAAACTGGTCTGAAATTGTCAGTTGTAAATTATTACAAGCGTCACCAAAAAGTTAACTTAGCCCACCTGCCCAATAAAAATCAGGTCGGTGGGGTTGCAAATCGGGCTATAATTTAAGATTGATATAAACTAAATAAATAAATTTCAAAGAGCCCAAAAATTCTCAACTGAAAAAGCTCAAAAATAACTTAATAGTAGTCCCAAGGCCATTACAAGCCCAACAAAAAATTGCAAGAAACTTTGATTTGCAGAAGACAAAAATGAGTACCTGTTATAGGTGAAATGTAGAGGAGTTTCTTGGTTCTTTGAAAAAATAAAAGTAATTATAACATTGGAATGCTGCTGTAAATGAGTTGGGCAGATGGAATCCTAAGGCATATCAAGTCTTGGGTTCGATTCATAGCACAATGAGCATTGTTATCCAAATGATTTGATGTCTTGAGTTGGTTAATTAGGTATTAAAAATACCTAATACTTCACCAAATCTAGTTTGGTGGGTTGAAAAGGTATCAAATCTGATTCAACTGGCCAAAATACAGTAAACCATACGAGATGGCTTGGGTTGGAGTGGATGGGTTTGTCAAGTGGGTCAAAAACGATGCCCACCTGTAAATTGCATTGACACTTTGTTATTACTCGCTAGTTTATGGATTTTTAATTCATTAACATTTATATTCAATAAAATTGTTGTCAAAAAATTCTTTATATAAAATTAGTTTGCTCTATGGTTAATTGAAAGGAATTATCACTGAAATTGTTTTATCCTTATTTATCTGTAAGACTATCCAATTATCATTGTTTTGGCCCTTTTGGTGTCAATATCGTGTTGCAGAGTCGAACTGCCATGTATAATAGTTTATTCAATTGATGATATAATGTTAATTATATTGCACTGTTGGCACTATGATGCACAATAGCATTTCTGTTTAAAGCACAATGCGCACTGGAGCAATTTTCATCATGCTTGCTTCTAGTGCCATACCAATTAGTAAATGGAGAAAAGTCATGTGCTTGTACTTGTTTAAATTGACAATTAAGATGTTTACATGGAAAATAAATAAATAGGAATGAGATGGATTTTGAATTTTTCGGTTCCTAATTGCTTTTGTAATGTTCAAATTTTTATGTATGAATGGAGCTGTTTCTAGACATTTTCAGACCTCACTGCTTTAACTTATTACCTTTTTGTTTCTTTGTCGAAATTTTGATTTGGTCACAGGTAGACAATGCTTCTTCTATCCAAAGGAAGACATATGGCTTAGCCCTTTCTATAATTCTGACATTAAGACTTCCTCAAGTCCTCAACAAACTTGATCAGATCCTGAGGTATGAGTTTCACTATGAATTCGGTCAATCATCCACTTTCTGATTATTGGATGGTCTTCTTCTGCGTCTTAAAATGATGCTTGAATATACATGCAGTGTGTGTACGACTGTAATTTTGGGTGGCAATGATGACTTAACTGAGGAGTCCAGGTTAGATCCCTTGTGATTCTGCTATAATGTGTTTGTTGAAATCATACAACTATTGTACTCATTAATTTTTCCCCATCAACAACAGTGGTGATAACATAAGCTCCAGTGGGTCTCTTAGTAAGGCCACCATTCCGAGTAAAGAATTCAGAAGAAGACAGGTGAACCACTCTTCTATCTTCTATTTTATGGTCGACGACACTCTTCTGAGATTACCTGAAATTGCTGTAGTTGCTGGTTAAATAAATTCATGGGGTTAATATTTTTCCTGATGAAGTTATTATATTCACTATAGCTCAAGTTTTCAGACCCTATCAACCAAATGTCTCTAGAGACTTCAGTGAGGGAAAATCTTCAAACATGCGCTGCCCTTCATGGAGAATCTTTTAATAAGGCCATTGGTTGCATGCATCCCTCAGCATTTTCACAATTGAAGCAGGCATTAAAGATGGCGTAGCTCGCTTTCATACCTTTTGTTTTTCTAATCGATTGGTGGTTTCATGTTCAAGGCCCTTCAAATTTTTCTGTTTCTCCAATGTAAAGATGATATAGGGTGAGTTGTTCAGCACTCATACGTCATACCTAACTATGCTATGTGAGCTCCCTCTATGCATTCAACTCCTTTTTTCTGAAAATGATAGGTAAACTTGTGTCATGGACAACATTATGGATTTAGAAGGTGAACCTTTCCACCAAAAAGGATAAGAAAATTAGTGGGATGGAGATAGCATATGTCCCTACGTATATATTGTGAAAGTAAAAGATCTGTTTCTAGTTCAATATTGTGTTAGATGCGTTAAGTTATCAAGTCTTTTTTTTTTTTTTTGTATTCTTGAAATTATCTAGTCTATACATGAAGAGTAAGTTGCTTTTGATAAACTCCGATTGTTAAATTGCAATCATTGTCGAAGAGTGCACTTTCTTTATTTTCTTTTTGTGTATTATCCCATCTCGATTGAACTGGTTAACAATAGAGTACTGCTTCTGCTGTACGGATAATGAATTTGTTGCCCATCCATTTGATCTCTCCCTGTACTCGTGTACACTGTTTTTGTATGCTATTATCTAACACGATAATTATTTTTCTCCAGGTGAATTGAAGTCTGAAGCTTCCGGATTACTGGTGTCTATATTCATTGATCTTTAACAAAATTTTGGGCTGGATTTTGATGTCTGTATCTTGAATTTCATTTGCATATGCTCTTAGGCAACAAGAGACTGTATATAGCTTGCCAATCTTTTGTCATTGCATGCGAGGTACAGAGGGTTGCAGCATTGATTTACAGGGATTACCACCATTCAAATGAATTTAAAATTTAATAGAAATGAGAAAAAAAAAAAAAGTATATGCAAAATTGGTTCATGAGTTTCCAATTGCCGATATCCCTTGTTACGCACTATTAACAAAAAGGCTCTTGCTAAGTCAAAAAGTTATAATTTTTCTAGGCTCCACTTGGAATGTATGATTTTAAGAATGTTAGTTAATATTTATAGTTCAGTGCTTGAATCTGATGTCAACAATACACAATAGTTTGTATTTATGTAAGAAGACATGGATTTAGTTAGGATTTCAAATGAGTCACCTTAATTTCATAATAAGGTCATTTGAAATTGATTTCATTTACATTGTATCTAGTGCTTTTTATGGTTTTTTTTTTTTTTCCTGGCCAAAAGACCTTTTTGGTCCTTGTCCTATGAATGAGTTGCATTTGGGTTATTGTCATTTCAATTTGCATTTTTTGAAGACCACGGTTTTAATATGTTGCAATTAAGTTCAATTTGTTAAAGTTATCTACTTTAGAGTTAATTAAGAGTTAATTAAGTGGAGACACGTTTGCATTTTCTTTCTCGATTTTAAGGAATTAGACTTAAATGTAATATATTAGATTTACGGTCTTTTAAAAATGTAAATTGAAATAACGGAAACCAAGTGCGATCATTCATATTATAGGGATTAAAAAGGTTTTTTTTTTTTTAGCGGATATTTTTTATGGTTTTTTAAACCTATGTATTAAAATTCAAATCCATTAGACCACACGTGGACCAAAGAAGGCGTAACAAACACTTGCCAAAGTCCAATGTATTTTCTTTTCGCCTACTAAAAACCAACAAAATATTTAAAAAAGACCTTGGTAGTTTTTTTTGACTTGAAACTTAAAAGTTCACAAAATTGAAAGACCTACAGCCAAATAAATTCAGCTTCCAAAACATTATTCAATGAAAGTAGAAATAAACCCTTACACGCAAAGGGGTGTACCCAAACAGGAGACTGTTTGTATCGATTTCTTAGCGGTATCTAGGAGATATATTCAGTGTGCAATTTGGATATGCTTTAAAAATGTAACCAAGCATCCATTATATTATTTTATACATATATAGACGGAGTTTCAAGTTTCTATGTTCTTACTTTTATTAAAGTAAGTTAGGACATTCTCTATGTGTACCACTCAACAATGTAGTTCGATTATTGAAATCGTTTTTTTTTTGTCCATTCTCAAGAATCTTTCATGTAAAAAATCAGACAATTCAATAATTTTTTGTTAATTTAAACTGTGCAAATAAAAATAACCCTTTGGATTAAATTGAGATGACATTGGCCGTAATAAACTAGCTAAAGAGTTTTTGATTTGTCTAATTTCATGTAAGGTAGGCTGAGCTATTGAGCTGAACTCCCCCGGTCAACCTCCATGGCGACCGAAACCGAAGTTCGGTAAACTGAATACCGGTCATATTGATAAGCTGTTACGGTCTAGTTCGGATTGGGCATGTACCGAATTTCAACTTCCAACTTCACCAAAATTCCAACTTCCAAATTACTCAACTAAAACATATAAAATGAGAAGGAGATTGAACCTTGAGATGACAGGAAGAAAACTCATCAACAAATTTGATGATAAGAGAATGAAATTTGAAGAAATCTAGGCGCGGCTTAAAGCTTCAATTTCGCCGTATGGGGTAGTTGGCCAGTGTGTGTGTAAAGACTAAAGTGGGAAGAAAGAGAAGAGAGAATGAGTGGGAGTCACAGAGAAAAGTCAAAAGAGGACAAACATTTTTTGTTTTAGAGAAAATAATAAAAAATTAAAAAGAGGGGGAAGAAAAAGAAAATTTTAAAAAAATCAGTATTTTAGTTATTTAGATATTAAGGTATTTTGGGATTTGGTGTTATGGAATTTTGGAGTTTCGGGTTTTTATTTGGCCAAAAGACTTTTGGTCCTTGTATTATGGATGATTCATACTTTGGTCACCTTCATTTCTATTTACATTTTTTCATGATTGTGTTTCTATTAATGTTGCAATCAGGTCTAATTCGTCAAAATTGAGATAAAAATGTTAACGTGGCACCACTTGATTGGTTCTAAAGTAGACGATTTTGTCAAATTGGATCTGATTACAACATTAATTGAAACGCAATTCTAAAAAAATGTAAATTGAAATGACGGAGACCAAAGTGCTTCTTGTACAGAGACCAAAAAGGTCTTTTTGCCTTTTTATTATATATGTTTTATAATTTATATAAGACATTTTCTATACCCTAAAATACATTTCTTTATTATGGGACAATCCGTCAACTCTGTTATTCCATTAAAAATAGATTATGTGTCACGTACAAAAAAAGGAAAACAAAAAAAGAAGCCTTACAATCCCTTCTCCCCAAATCCTCCTCCCTCATTTTCCTTCGGCAACCCAACCCACCCACCTCCCTCTCCCTAGTTTGAGGGTGGTCAAACAAACCTCCGATGACTGATGGTGCTATCTATTTGATTTGACAGCTTTTTGCTGCGTTGTTAAGAGCGAGTCCGTTAAGTTCCTAATCGCTGTCATCGAAGACAACAAGATCAAGCCCGAATAGGGGGAGAGAGGTGGGTGGGTTGGGTTGTTGGAGATGGTAGGGGTTGGCAGGGGCTGCTGAGGAGAGAGACATCAATGTGGTTCAGGAGGAAGGGAGGGAGATCTCGGACATGGTAGTGATGACAGGGGAGGGAGACAACATATCATCTTCATAGCGATAAAGCAGGAGAAGGAGGAGCAAGTGAGTGAGAGAGAGAGAGAGAGACAGAAAGAGAGAGAGAGAGAGATGCGACTGAGAAGTGGTGGCCAACGTGGGAGGAGATTCTTGGTCAATGGCTGTGTAAGGGCGTCTAAGGGCTTGCCAGGTTTTTGAGCTTCTGTTTCTTTTTCTTTTTCTTTTTCTTTTTCAATTCAATTATTTATGTTTTATATTTATAGTATTTTAAAGGTTTATTAGTTTTTGAAGGTTTATTTTTAGTATTAATCTTTTAGTTTTTGAATTTTAATATTTATTAAGTTAGAAATTGAATTAAAATTTTATTTAATATGACATGACTAAATTATCCCTCATTTCGACGGAAAATATAACGGAGTTGACAGATTGTTCCACAGTAACACAAATCCTAATTGTGTGTCATACACTAACACAGACCCAAACTAGTAGCCTAAATTAAAATTGCCCCAAAGTATGTGTCTTTTTTGAAAAAATTTCTCATTTTACTATCTAAAATGTTAAATTATAAATATATAAACTTGAAGATTTATATTTATATGTTCAATTCAGTAAACCGATGGTTCTTGATTATGGGAATTGAACCGACATCCTCGGTTCGGTCCGATTATTGTTGTCTCGGTTTTGGTATCAGTAGCATCAGTTTCGGGGTGGTTCTCTATTTTTTGGTAAAATCGACCCAACCCTATGTAAAGGTGATCTTTGAATAATGTTTTCAAATATGGATGATCTTCATCAATGTATTGTAGCGTATAGAGAATATTCTTATTTTTCTTAAAGTAAGGAGATCTTTACTTGAATCTCCCTAAATATAGACCCATTCTGTTGAGGGAAAGGGAAAGGGGAAGAGGGGGGGGGGTAGGATGAAAGGGTGGCAGGGTTGGGGAAGGGTGGGGCAAGGCTGACGATGGGTTGGAAGGGTCTGCTCCTCCCCCTATTATTATTTTAATTTTTCTCTTTTCAGTTTCTACTTGCAGTTTGTTTTTATTTTTAATTAATTTTTTCTTTTAGTTTTTTTTATATTATATTTTGGTTTAATTTTTTGTAATTATTTTAGTTTTTAGAAAAATAGACACTTTTATGGGTTTACCCTTAAAATTGGTCATCAGATAAATTTTTAATGGATGTGTGTTAAAGAAAAATTCTTGATTGAAGCGTAAGTGAAAGTGGAGTCTTCAATTGGAACATTTTGAATGTTGCATCTCTCTTTCTTTCTCTTTCTTGTGTTGCCATGTTCCCTATTACGAAGACATGCAAGTTTCTCTGAAGGATATTAATGTCACGTTTTTTTGCTAAAATTTTTCTTTTTAGTTTTACATAACTAGTTGGAAAAGTAATTTGAAAATACATGCATGAGCCTCTAAAATCTACAAAGAATTTGGACAAAATCCAAAAACCTCTTTCTTAAATTAAAAGGTTTAGAGTCCAGATAAAATCGTAGCTAAGTCCACATTCCCAAAACTCTCGCTTCTCTCTCTTCAACCTCAACTCTCTTAGATCGTGTTCCAAGGGGCAGTGCCGTTCCCTAGCAGCTCATCTCCCTCCTGCCTCTCCCCATGGTTTTATCTTACTTTTTTAATCTTTTCCTGTTTTCATTTTGTGTGGGTTGGAGGTGGTTTGCCCCCTCCCCTTCCTCTTTCTTAGTGGCATAACCCCACCCAAATGTCTCTTTCCTGTGCTATGTCTCAGATTTGGGCCTTCTTTGAGTCACATAATATTTGTTATTAATTTAGTCACATGCTATTTTGGTAACCTTTAATTACTGAGTTGACCATTCTAATATATTTTAGATTAAATTTTTTTTTTGAAAAAAATTATAAACTGATTTGATAATATGTTATTGAAATATATAAAAAAATTCGATAGTTGGCTACTGAAATAACATAAATATTTCGACAGACTAATATCAAATGGTTCAAAGTGGCGCAGCAATGAAAGATGGTCAGTAGGTCTTAATTTTATTATGATCTAATAAAGTTTTAATTTCGACCAAAAAAACAATAGAATATTACAAATAAATCAATAAAACATTTCTAAATT
>QANT01002039.1:0-119850 GCA_003254885.1 Purshia tridentata | reverse complement strand
TGCTAAGGAGAGTTCCGGCCACAATAAGTGTCTTTTGAAGTTCCAATACAACAACTAAGGAAAAAGTATATGAAATGGTCTAATTTTGGTGGCAGAACTAATTCAGGATATCAATTTAAAAAGTGTATTGTTAATACATATACTTGACTTTTGTAGCAATTCAAGATTTTCATCACATTCACCGTTAAAAATTAACCACCTGTCGAGTATGTGACTTTTTAAAAGGGTAAATTTGACTCTTTAAACTATGAGAAAATAAAACCTTAGAAAAAAGAATAAAATACAAAAAAAATAATAATTAAAAAAAGAAAAGAAAGCTCAACAACACCTTCTCCCCCCCATGGACCCCATCTGTTTTCTTCTTCGACTTCTTCTTCTGCGACACCCAACAGCACCCCACCTTCCTCTTTCTTCTTATTCTGCAACACTAACAACAACCTAGTGTTTCCTACAACACCCAACATCACCCACCTTCTTCTTCTGGTGATTGGAGGCCCAGGAACTGATGCCAGCAACTACTGCCCTAGCCCCCAAACCTAGGAGCCTCCTCCATCTTCACGCTCACCAATTGCCGGAGCTCGATTGTCGTCGCCCTCAGCCTCGACATCTTGAAACCTAGGATCTTTGAATTCGGTTTGTTTATTTTTGGTTAATTATTTTGGATTTCGTTTAATTAAGGTATTTAAAGTAGGAACGAAAGAGAAAGATAAATGGTGGGGAGGAGAGTGTGGTAGTGGCTGGGTTTGTTGTTGCAAAAAGAGGAAGATAGAGATATTTAATTTTATATAATTATTTTTTATTTGTGAGTGAATTGATGATTTTACCCCTGCACAAACAGACGTTTGTATTAAATTGATAGAAATCCTAAATTGCTACAAAAGTCAAGTAGATGTACTAAAGATGCAATTTTTAAGTTGATATCTTGAATTGACTCCGCCTCCAAAGTTGGAGTTCTTTTCATATACTTTTCCCAAACAACTAACAACCACTTTACTGGTAGTAATAAATATTTCCATATTTCCGACATTCCCCCTTAAGCGGAGGTGAGGATGTCAATAGAGCCAAGCTTGAACAAAATCTCTTGAAGAAGAGAAGATGGCACCTCTTTTGTGAAAACGTCAGGTAGCTAATCTTCACTTCGAACATAAGGAGTTTGAATAAGCTGTTCTTGAAATTTCTCTCCAAAAATGTGACAATTAACTTCAATATGTTTTGTTCTTTCATGAAACATTGGGTTAGAGGCGATGTGAATAGCAACTTGATTGTCACAAAACATCTATGTTGGTTGAGTAGGCTTGAATCCCAGTTCACCAAGTAAGCCACGAAACCAGATTAGTTCTTTTGTGCTAGTTGTCATTGCTCTATATTCGGCTTCAGCATTAGCACAGGCAATCAAATGTTGTTTTTTACTCTTCCATGTGACTAGATTTCCTCCAACAAACGTGCAATATCCTGTGGTAGCTTTCTTTCAACTAGACATCTAGCCCAACTAGCATTGCGGTATTGCATTACCACTGTAACCTTTTGGGCTTAACTTGCCTTATGGTCACTCTTTTGTACCTAAAATATTAATTTTATAAATTGATGAAACTGCCCTTGTTGTTGTTCACGTCACTCTCGTTTATTTTATTTTTCTTTCGTTTACTTTCTTTTTGTCTGTGCTTGTTCTTGGTGGGTAAAAAGGAGGGTTAACTTGGCTAAACTTTGGGAGGGTAGGATGGTAATTTCACACCTGAGGCCACCTTGTGAACGTGACACGTGGCGCATAGGATAGGATCTTATATGCTCAGAGGCCCAATGATTTTGTCTTGGACCTTGGGGTAATTTTCGAATTAGTATGGTAGTATCCAAGCCCAATTAAATAGCCCCTACACTTTGAACACCAACCTAAGACCTACCCACCCTAGCCCATTAAAAAAAAAAAAAATGGTCCAAAGCAATTATTGTTGGACTAGAAATTTTTTTTCAGAAAAGAAAAAAGAAAAACCATATTGGGCTAGCTGCTAGCCTGCTTAAAGGCCTGTAACCCCAAAAACACACGAACACACCCACATTCACGCAAGCAGCTCTTCTCCTTCTTCTCTTCTCTCTTATGCCAGCGCCTTCTCACTTCTCCTTCTCTTTCTCTTTCTCTTTCTCTCTGAGTTTCACGTTGCTTTCTCACCAGCCAAACACCCCAAACTGAGAGAGAAACCCTTGAGAAACCGAGAGACAAAACTCGCACAAACCCCAAAATGCCGAAACCAACAACCTGAAACCCAGAGCAGCTGGAAACCCAAGCTTGTTAGCCTTAGGTAGAGTTTGAATGCCACAGTAGAACCCTTGCTGTTCCTCTGTCCTTCCAACATCCAAACAACGGAGAAACCTTTCAAAAAGAGGCCTGGGTAGCAGATCACCACACATGCACAGGGCCGGTCCTGACTTTTGGAAGGCCTAGGAGTGAAAATCTAAATTGGGCCCTTAAATTTAATTGTACAAAAAAACAAAATTTTTTTTTGTTGCAAAACAATTGACAATTTGAAATCAATATTTCATTAACAAAATTTAGAATCAACAACACTTGAATATTTTGTATCCAACTCTTTAATTGAAGATCAAATTCCTTAATTTTATTTGTTAGACTGTGATTAAAATTTCCCTCACTGAAAGTCTAAAAATGCTCACCACTCATTGGTCAATCAAAAGAAAAAATAGAAGACGTAAAGCCAAAAGCCTCTTTCCTCAAGCAGATGAAGGTATTTCTCTTAGCTCTTGCCTCACTACTAGAAAATTGGGCATAAGCCACTGTTTAATTAATAGCCACTGTTGAGTAATAGTGGTGTTTCTAATACATAGGACACAGTTGAATAAAAACAAGTGTGCAATCTCATATAGGACACCGATTGAGGGTGCCCAATAGATTTTCCGCCATTGTACCGTGCTTAATTAGAAATGCTATCATGCTTTTTCTATACGCTCCATACATTCTGACATTCATTTTAAATAGAAAAATAAATTTATTCCCAATTGGGCACTGACTTGAAGTTTTTTAATATTAAATTTTAAAGAAGAGTTGAAAATAAATGTTCAAATACTTAATCTAAAGATTGGGGGGGAATGGAGGGGGTGTGCAAATGATGCAGATGGGGTTGGGGATTTGAATTTCAAATACTTAACCGCTTAGCCCACTCCTACTATAAGTCTCTAACCTCTCTCAGCCTCATCCTCACCACTTTGGGGGGGGGTGTGCAGATGATACAGATAGGGTTGGGGATTTGAATTTCAAATACTTAACCGCTTAGCCCACTCCTACTATAACCTCTCTCAACCTCATCCTCACCACTTTGTGTGCATCTTGCTACAGATAATGGACCTTTGCCCAAGTATAACTCCAAGCTAGCTATTTGCTCTTATTCTTATTACCCCATATTTTTCTTCATTCACCCATTGTTCACAGTTCCTAGATGCCGCCTTGCATCGTCGTTACACTGGATCTTCTCCACACAACACCACTAGAAAGTCCACAATCTAGAGAACCTCGGTGACGCCACCACTCCGATGCCAGAAATAGCTCAAACTCGCCGCCGCCTAGTTTCTCACACTACTATGGCTAGTTGGTTATTTTCCAGACACCTTCTTGGCTCACCACAACTACTACTTAATATGGAAGTATCTCCGATCTAGTGTTATAAAAAAATTTGAGTCACGCTGATGCCGAAGTTCGACAACTTTGAGTCACCACTTAAATGGGCAGAGGTGGGGTGGGGGTTCTTGCAGATGGGGTTTGGGAATTCTTGGGTATTTGCATATTAAATAATATTAATTTTAAATAGATAATGATGGTTAAGCAAAAAAAAAAAATTGACCATGATTAGTGCAATATCCAAAAAATTTGTGACTGCTTAAGACATACAATAGGGTAGAGTGCAAAAGCATGTGGGACCCACTCACAAATAGGCCACGGCAGGACTATGCAGTGTTGAATAGCATAATTAGCATTAGAAACCCCTACGATGGCCATTTCCCATAAATCAGTGGCATAACAGTGGCCAAAGGCTATTGGCCATAGAGAAACCGTGCCCTTTAACCGTGCCCTTATGAACCGTTTTTTAGTAGTGTGAGGATGAAACATCTACGGAACATATGCACAGCACTAAAATCTTTGAACGACCTGAGTGGCATACCAACTTCAGGAATCAGATTCCGCTAGAAGCTTAGAACAACCAGTGTTTCTTCCTTGGCTTCTGTTGAATTGGAGCATCTGCAAAGAAAACACACAACTAAGATATCATCAAACCCCATACTTGACACCTATAAAATGAGATTTCGATGTAAGAAAAAGAACAAACCTCGGATTTCATATAAGGAATTGTAATGAACCTCAGACCAGAAGCTCAGCCACAACTCTGCATAATTTTAAAAGAAACAGAAGAATGTAAGAATTTGAAATTAAAAATTATGGATGAAATATTGTCTAGTATGTCGAACAAACCATTTGGAAGTTAAATAAGTTGAGAAGATTTAACTCCAATTATTTGAAAAAAAAAAATCCTACATATTAGATATAAAATATTACTTCTCATACTTAAAAATTAAAATCTTTTCTTGCCATACATTTTTCCCTCTTTTTCTAAGTTAAACCATATTTTTGTCAGGAGACCGTATTCTAAAGACAACAAAGATCTTAGGGAAACTTTTTGGAAGGCTTTGCATTCTTTGAACTCTGATACTAAAAGGAAGATTACTAGCTGAGCCTCCTAGAAGACCGTTATAAGATTCTGATGTTTCTTCATTCCTTCTTAAGTTCCTTCACTATTTCGGGGAACTTCCCACTACCAGCCTATCTTTAACAATAATTTCATTCTATGAGCCAACCTCTTTGATCATGAAACCTGTCAATCACCAGAAGTTGTTTCCAGTGATTTCAGCACCTGTATCTATAGTAGGCAGCCCCTAACATGGGAGTTAGAGAGGCTTTTTCCTTTTTATTTTTGTTCTAATGATGAAATATTTAGAGAGTATTATGAGCATAAAGGAGCAAAGATACTTCCATATTACCACGTTTTGGTGGCTGGTGTTGAGGCATAATTTCAATAAAGCAAGTATCTCTGAATGATGTCAAAAGGCAAATCTTCGCTGCAAACTGCATTTTAACAAGCAGCATAACCAAACATGCTGGAGTACTAGAAAAGACATTACACGAAAAACTATGACAAGAAGACATTTACAAAGTTGTGAGCACTGGTGTACATGCATGTATATCCTTCTAAAAGATTATTATCTAATAATATTTGTGTCATCACATTGTCCAGTATTTATTTTTTTCATGACTAAGATTCAATATAATCAAATATAATCAAGTTCCATTTCAAGCTTTAGCCAAAAAAAAAAAAAAAGTTCCACTTCAAGCTTACAATGAAATATTTCCTGTTAACCTGCAAAAGTAACTTGATGCCATCATCAATATATAAAAATATAAACAGCATGCAAAAAAAAATTTCCCACTAACCAGCAAAAGTAAGCTGATCTCCAAATAATCTAATATTCGGTAAGATAGATACCAAATATTTCCTTCTAACTTAAAACCAAATAATTATTTAATAGTAATATTGTATAAGTTATAACAAAAAATACAATGACCTTAACCACAATTAATTAGTAAGGCTAAGATAGATACCACCAGTCCACCGCATTGACACTCTAATATAACACAAATCACATTATGCTCGATATACAATTTGGGCCCTCCCCAATAGTACTAAGCTTGGGATCAATAGTCTAACTTGGTATCAATGTTTTGGTTCCAAAAAGTCTTGGGTCCAAATACCTCATTCTTCAGTTACTTGTTAAGTCATTATAATGTAGAATGAGACTACACATGATTAGCTTGTTATACATTATTGTCCCATGTTCTTACAACTAAAGCTGTTGAGGTATGAACAACGAACATATTAGAAGACCTCAAAATTGAGAATAGAAAACCCAACGAACCTAGTCTATAATGCACTGTATTAAGCTATTGAGAGCCTGTGATGCAGGATTGCAGTTTAAAGTACGACCAAGAAGCCCATCCAGATACCAAACACCACATTATTAGGCGTCTTTGCACTGTTTGGTTAGTTAATGCTATTTACACTGCACACTAGGTCTATACTTTTGGAATTTTTTATTCATTTATTCAAAAGATTAATATTTGTGAGGAAAAAAGAGTTATGATGGAAAGTTACACATGTTCCGAGTGCAAATCAACCAACAATCGAAAATAGGAAAATAATAAAGATATTAAGATACTACATGCAGATGACTTCACAATTATAGAAAGCAATTTAAATCCATTGGGACAAATATATCAGACCTTATCAGCTGCTGCTTGTAAGGTAACATGATCCCCCCATTCACCGGATCTGCATCTTGTGATAAAAAAAAAAGTGAATACAAATCTCCTCTACCAAAAAGTAGATGAAACTAAACCACAAATTAAATTCATGCATACACAAGCTTATAATAAAAAAACAGTGACTAAACCCTAAACAATTTAACATACTTTGCCATTTTCTTGTAATAGCGTTTGTACTTCATAGGGACATAGCCTTCATACAAAGAACGACAGTCTTTAAGCTGGGAACAGGAAAAGTTGTGCAACATAAGCAAACTCAAATTAGCCATTCATGATTTCCCCCTTATAAACTAGGAAAAGAGTTGGTGACAAAATGTTGAAAATGTATTGTGATGGTGACAGTAAAAGGTCACTATAGATTCTGGACAGGATAACTATGGTTTAGAGAGGAAAGGGGACATGGGAAACAGTAGTTGTGATAGAAAAAAACAGTAACTTTGGCATTATTCCAGGGATTACAGTATTACAGCATTGGTGGTGGCCACAAATGTAGCAGTGATAATAGTCTTCAATGCTCTCTGATTTTCTCTTCTTCAGTTTCTTGTAAATTTGTAATTAGTATAAGAAGATGATCTCTTCTCATCACTTTGTCTAATATCATTGGATCTCCAGCCCAATTTCTAGAACCAAATTCACCTCTTAAATTTTGTTCATTCTACAGGTTTTTGCTACTTCATGTACACTCTACCTGTTTCACAATCTCTTTCCGGACATGCTTGTGATACTCCGGAGACTTGTACATCTGGTCTGAAAGTGCACGAAACTGCAAAATTAAGAGAAAATAAATCAACAGAACACAAAAGATAACGTTACCTATTACTTCAGAATTTCATATACCTGACAATTTCCATCACCAGAAACCTTTACTTCATATAAACCATAGAAATGTAACCTGTGAGGAAGTAATAAGAAATCACTAAACTATCACCCAAGAAGAAGTTGAACAGACATGTTTGGTAAATAAATAACAGATATTCTAGTCCATCAAGATGTTGGACTCAGAACTGCATATCACACTCAATGCCTAAGCCTGAAAGGTACACATGTTTTTCATGTGAAGAGCCATCCGTAGGTCTGAGCAGTTCACTCCAAAAGTGGTTCATAACTTCATATTATGATTCCATAATTGCATATATGAGACAATCAAACACCTATTATAAAGTAAAAAAAATAACGTCAAAAAATTCATCTCACAACTGCCATGTTGTTGATAGTTCTAAGAACTGTAATACAAGTATGATCTTCCTACAGCCATCAACCCCCACACCCAAGGGTAATGATAGTAACTGTTAAAATTTTCAATTATCCTACAAAATAATACACCCACCCCGTGATAGTGTCAACAGGAGATTTGTACAGATCTAACCTCATCACAAGTTTACAACACCCCTAACAAAAAGGGAAAATATTAGCCTCACAGATCACATTCATTTTCAGGATTCATGTAGTTGTCCATGAGTTGCAAAAATGCATATTAACAGTGAGCTTTTCCAAAATCTCCAGCCATTTCCATGTGTATGCTTTTGAGCTTTTTCCTTTAAAATTTTCCCCATTTTTTTTACTGTATTGATTTCCAGCATCAACCAGAAAGAGAGGGAAAAAGTCATAAGAACCTATATTAATATCTTTTATGAGAGTTATCAACTAAAAAAAATTAGTGCATATATAATTCCAAAGAATAATCATACCTCTGAAGAAGCCGTTGGTGATCCAAACTAGCATCGCTTAAGTTGGGGATGTAGGAATTTATCCGTGGAATATGCTGAAAATTTAAAAAGATAATACTATCAAAAAAAAAAAAAGGGTTGCTCCAGTTCAATAGTCCTATACGATGAAAATTTTGCTGGCAATAACTTCATTAAATTGTATCAGAGCCTAGAGGCACCAGAAAGATAATATCAAATTCCAAACGAAAATTCATAAAAATAATAATAATAAACGTCTTCATTTTTAGTTTTGTGATAAGATATACTTAAAATATTGCATGGTCATCCCTTCCGTATGTTAGATGCATTAGACCAATAATATATTGAACTCAATAAAGAGATAAGTTCTAGATACGAATCCATAGGAGACCTTGTGAAATATGATATTAACCTATGAACCAAAATAGTGCATTGGGGGGGGAAAAGAAGATTTCATTACAGGAACAGGTGCCAGGTTGGAAAGGCGTCTAGCAACTGCACCATCTAACTTAGCATACTCTTCTGATAGTACAACAGCAATCATGCAGTCATCCTCAACATCCTGCTGGCTGCTCAGGGAAGTTGAGCTAGAACATTCACCCACACTGTGAGTCCCAGTCATCATAATGTAGTCTGTTTTCAAATTCTTCACACCGAAAAACAACTACAAGATTGAGTTTATATGATGAATTTCCAAAGTTGAAAGCTGTTACAACCATTCAAAAATTGTGAATTCACCGCAATTAATCAAAAGATGGCAATTTCTGATTTGTGGGTCAGATTGTTGTAAGACAATTGCAATATATAATGCTAGGCATGTTGGTAGGTGCACTGTCAAAGATGCTGGGATCGTATGCCCAGGTATAATTAATTTAATCATGCATCCACAAAGCCGTGAAGAATGAACTAAAAGCACAGTGCTGTACACTATGATTAATCTAATACTTTGTTTGCTGGTTAGATATGGCTGGAAGTGGCTCTTTAGGATTAATCGTCAGAATGTCCAAATGCAACACACCAACCATATTCGGCCATCCCCACCACCTCCGGCCTCCCGCAATAAAAGAAAAGAAAAAAGAAGCTGATAAATACAACCATGGCAGCCTTTACGCGCAGATTGCATCAAAAGCACTAAATCGACCAAAAAGACTTTTGTGTGTATATTTACATAGGAAAATAAACTAAAAACAAAAACTGATTATGAACGTGAAAAGGCGAAGAATAAGTACAAACCAATAAAAAGAAGTTCGACGCTCAATCGGATGGCCAAATCAAGTGCTAATTTCAATCAGAAAGCCAAACAAGTTAGAATCTTGAATCGTCAATCTTGAAATCTGAGACGACCTGAGGTTCCGATGGCCATCCGCGTATTGCTTCTGTTTTGCGTAATGAATTTGACTCTTTGAAACACCAAAAGTGTCAATTAACTGAATTTGATAATAAAGAGGGATCCTATCCAACTTGACTGTTTCTCGTGAGGGTTGTTGGTTGGTCGATTAATGTTGGTAAGTTGGTTGGCAGTTTGCTAACCTTTTTCTATTGCACAATCACAAGCAAAGATAGAAATGCATAATTTGTTTATTATTAGTCCACTTTAGTATCCACAAAATCTCATTTTGGTTTACGATTTTTTTTTTTTTTTTTTTTTTTTTTNTTTTTTTTTTTTTTTTTGTCATTCTAATGCACTAACTAATTGGCATTTATCTAAAAGGTCCATTCAGTCAATTTTTCATAAACTTTTGTTAAAAAGTGTCGCATGGCCTGCACATGTGAGGGCAAAGTGGTGATTTCGCATGCTTATTCCATTCAGCAAGCCAACTACACTTTTCTCGGCCAAATTCTTCCATCCTCGCATTTATGTGCATTTCTTTCCAAAGTTTCCTTTTTTTGGGATACATAGAATTATATATGTATTAAGTTTGTATTTGATTGCTACACAGCAAAAAGGTTTAGTATTAGCGCCCAAATCCCTAGATCTAAACTCTAAGCCATAAGCTCCATAAACCATAAACTCTATTTCTAAACCCTAAACCTCATTCATATATCATGCACTATATCTCTATACCCTACATCACATTTCTATATCTTAAACTAAGTTAAGGATAACATTGTAATTTTACGCTCATCACTAATATAAAAAATTGGACAAATTGATATTTTTCAATGCATTAAAATACATAACATCATTAAGTGGTTGAACTTAGTGACTACAATGAAATATAATTTCAAAACTCATTAACTTTTGCTAAACTAATAAATGTTTATTTTTATGTAATATAAATATTTGCAAAATAATCCATTTATTTCATTGTAAAAAATACTTATTGTTGAAAAAATTTCATTTTTTTATTGCGATATTCTAGAAAAAATAATTCATATATTGGTTCATAAATATATATTAAGAGTCAAGACAAAAAAAGAATTCAAAAGCAATATCTCTTAGTGTGTAAAAAAGAAATATGACTATTGAGAAATATTAAATTTAACTTCGTAAATTATACTTTAGTATTTACAGGATTCTATTATTTATGTTTGTGATTAAGAGGTAATATAAAAAGAGTAATGTTATTCCCACCTCCCTTTCCTATTTACCCACCCATCAATTAATACAATTTTAAATGATAAATTTATTCTCTGTAAATTATTAAAAAGGACAATGGTTTACAGGAAGAAGAAAATTATCTTGCTGTGGTTCATTTCCAATTATGGCGGCTTCTATGACAATCTTCAAGCATGGTAATTATCATTTTCCATTGCAGCTTCTTTTGATAAATAAAAAAAAATTGAAAAGAAAGAAAGACACAATACCCAATAAACAACATAATTTGATGGTATAATTAATCTGAGTGAAGGTTGAGGATTGTGGAGTGTAGTATTCTTTGGTTGTAAAAGAGTTTTTTTTTGTTGAATAGACATGAAGATGATGATGGTTCATTGAATGTTTAGGATGATAAATACCAATTTACGAGTTTTAGAGATTTGTAATTACTGAAATAGTGATTGTAGTCCAAACAAAAATATCATGGACTTTAAGAATTAAAGATATTTTAGATATATTGAGTTTATAAGATGGGTGAAAAAAGTAGAAGTAATATTTTGTAAGATTTAATGAGGGTGAGAAAATAAGGTAGATGGAAAAATAAAGATGAAGGATGGTAATAAAAGTACTCTATAAAAATAGACTACAAAAAGTGAAAACATGATAAGCCCCGGAAGGTATTAGTGTAAATGAATTTTAAAGTTAAATTTGTCATTTCGAGATATTTTTGAATGAAATATTAACTCTACATACGTGAAAATAATTTAAAATCTCAAAAGACCTTGCTGTAATTTTTCAAACTTTAAAAAATGTGGTGAAAAAAAACACAAAAAATCTAAAGAGGTGTACAGACGAGAGCAATAACTGCCGTAAGATTATACAATCAGGATTCAGGAATCGACGTAGTAGAGTCATGGTCACATCGACTGGTAGACTATACTTTAGACTCTAGACGCCAGAGCGAGCAAAACCTACGTACGAGCCGTGGCTCGAGCCAAGCCGCACCCAAGCGCGCGAATGAACCATTCAATGTGAATTAACGGTTCCGCAAACCCACACTCTCATCTTTCCCTATCTATCGCTCTTTCCCCTCTCTAAGTCTATGGTATGTGTGCGCGTGTCTATCCCCTCCCTCTCTCTCAAGCCAATCGGATAATAAGAAACAAACGCTGTTTCTCGCACTCTAACTCGCGCCTCTCCTCGCCTCGCCGCGTTAAATAGAGTTTTATTAGGTAAAAATCCCAATCTTCTTTTCGGGTTTTTAGTGTGATTCACTGCAAATCTTCGCAGCTTTCATTCGTGCCTTTCGACTGAGGCGAAAGCATCCAGAATATCACAGGTATTGTCTCTTTTTTCTGCTATTCCTTCATTGCCTAGGGTTTCGGTTTTCAATTAGGGAACAAGGTTTTTCAGATATCTTCTCCCCATTTTTCTCTTAATTTCGATACCAGCTTGGTTTTCACTTTCAATTTGATGCATGAGTGAGTTTCTACTCGTGAGTTTGGGGATTGTGTCTTCAATAAATAAGTTTCTGTTCTATTGTTCTATTAATAATACCCTTTTTCTTTTTAAAATGCTGGCAATTACTTATTTTATTTAGTCGTGTGCAGTGCGGTCTTTATTTTAATTGGTTGTTTCACTTTCAATTAGGTACAGTTTAGGGGTGTTTTGTGTCGCATTGTTGTGTATGAGTGATTAAATTCTTCAAGTAGAACGCTGCAAACCTTTTGTATAGGTCAAATTTTTTATTGAGTAATTGCGTTTGGACATTAACTATATCTCTATAGCGGCTCTTTGAAGTGCCTTATAATTTCACATGAGAAGTACTGAGGTTGTTCTGATAGACCGACTCCAGTTAGTTGCATGGATTTTTCCAGCATGCAGTTGGATTTATAGTTTGAGTGGAGTTATGAGACATTTGTAATTTTTAATTATAATGTACTACAGACCCCTCTCTGATTAATTTGCCTCCATATGTAACATAAATTACTTAAATACTGCATTTGAACTATGAAATTATAATGTACTTTATATGCTTGTTCACAAAAAATGCTGTACTTGTGAGTTAAATTCGCATGAATTAATTTCTATATGCTTTTTAGGTATTTGCTCTCAGGTTGCATTAAAAGAACGGCATTTGTTAAAGGCAATAATATGATGCTATAATGTTTTGAGGGAGATTTTTTTGACATCTTGTGCCAATGGCGGCTGATCAACGGAGAAAGCGATTAAATGGTGCTACTGTCGTTGGCTGCAATTCTAGGGAGCAACATAAAACAAAAAAGAAAAATATGGGATTACTTCAAGATGATTCAAACATGAAATCTCATATTTCTCTTGAGTGGGATGGAAATCAGAAAATTGTGGTTGCCAAAAATGATCAAATTGGCATAAGCTGGAGAAATTTGAGGCCATTTATCTATTCTACTTTTAATAGCCACAATATTTTGGCAGATGTTTTTAGTGTTCCTCAGGGAATTTATGAATTGAAAAATTTGGAAGATGTGCTTTCGTATGAGGTAGCTTTAAATTCATGGGTATCCAGAATTAAATGTATCTTAATTATATTTTAACTCTGATAAATGCATGTAATGTTTGAAAAATGTTGCAGACTTGGCAAATTCATCTATCAGAGAATGAGAGGAATCATCTTATGCAGTTTCTTCCTAGAGGACAAGAGCCGCAGCAAGTTGTGCAAGCATTGCTTGCTGGAGATTACTTTCACTTTGGAAACCCGTTTCATAAATGGCACGTATTGTTATGTAATACTTGTAATTTTTCTCACTAGTAAAGAAATGTTGGGCTGCAGAATATTGCTTTCTGTAGATTGATCAAATTTTCAATTGTTTTATGTTTTGAGAAAATAGGTTACTAGTGATTTAGAACGTCCTGATGATACATTATAATTGTATTATGTTTTTAGAATCATAGAATTGAAAGCAAGATATTTTCTATTGTTCTCTGTTACCAATTTTTTGCAAACACTGAGGTTGTGCCTGTACAATCTCTCAATTTTAGATTATCCTAATATGAAAGCAAGGAAAGAACTTCTTTGTAGTTTTTTGAGTTTTTGAAAGATAGCTCCTTCTATGATTAATAACGTAAATTCATAGTTTGCTGATGATTTTATCTGGAACATATGCTTTCAGGGGTGCTTCACTTTGTTCCGGTAATTTCCACCCGGATGCCATTCTTCGGCAGGAACAGTGTCTAAATACTGATAAGAAAATGTACTACAAAGAGTTGCAGAAGTATCATTATGAGTATGTGAAGCTTTTCCATTTTTTAATGATATATCTAGTACTGATGTTTAAAGGTGCTTTTTCTGCTAAAATATACAGTCACAATGTTTCTATGCTTCTTGTTCAGTATGATTGCAGCTTTACTAAAGTTGAAGGAGAGATGTGCAAACTGTAAAGATCTGGAAAAGGAAATTGTGCAGAAAATATGGAGGTTGATGCTCACTGTAGTTTCTGTTTCATTTCAAATTTTTGAGTTTAATGGAGGCCGAATCTTTAATTCTTCACCTTGTAAACATGCACGACCAAGTACCGTACAATAATAATGAGGAAGTTTTCTTCTTGAGTTTTGTTTGTTCTTTTATTTCAAAGCTATTCTTTCAGCTATTTCTTCAGTATTTTGATGTTATGCTCATGGTGTGAGAATAGGAAGAAGTGATGCTGCTTTTATATAAATTGAACACAGAGTTTGTTTGAGACATTCACGGCATTTGTGAATTGCATTTTCCTGTGTAAGATTTGAATTTGAAGTAAACTAAATATGTGAAATTCAGAAGAATACATAGGAAAATAAAAAAGATAGAAAAAGAAACAACTGGAATTGCGAAGCTTGTTTGTAAAATGAGGTCCTCTGTTCTGCTGTTATTCGTGAATTGTTGACATAATTAGTATTAGTATATTGTTTTTGTTGTTGATATTATTATTAATATTATTATTATTATCTATTATCATAATTATTATTTGCAATGATTTAGTCATGTTCAGATTGGAAACCTTGAATAATCTTTTTTTTCTTCTCTTTTTTGGTAGTTTATCTGTTTATTACTTTATTGTTATGTACAATCATGTGCTTCTAGATCAGTTTATTAGATTCTAGTAATGATGGGTTTTCTTTTTGTCTCATTTAAAATTTCTTGTTGGTTTTTGGTTCATGATCCCATTTTTCTAATTGATTATTCTGAGTCTCATAGGTGTATTAAACTTTATACAGGTCAAGAAATGATGCGGTGAAACAAATTTCTCCACACGCAAATAAATCCAGATTCGGTGATTTTGAGGAAAATGTTACAGTAACATCTGAATCTTGTTCTTGGGTTGCAGATGAGAAAGCATGTAGTAGTGATAACCAGATTTCTTCAGTGATCAAGGGCAGAGAGCTCCAGAACTGGTAAATCAGCTGTACACTTTGATGCTTGCCGTTTGTTAGTTACTTGGCTACTTGCCGTATGTTTAGTTATAGATGCTATGCTGATCTCTGTTAATCTATCATCTACTTTGAACTGGCATGACGAATCCTATAAGTTACTACTGGTGTCAGGACCTGTGAGAAAGGCTTCCTAAAGAACAAGGGTAGAAACTTATTGGTTACTGCAGATGGTGCACTTAATGTAGGAGCAAGACCCAGAAAAGGAGACAAGTTACACAAGTGTAATATCTACAGTAGTGATGGTGCTAAGTACATGTCATATGTTAAGGTTGGTGCTCCTCAATTATTTCTGAAACATTAAATGGACTATGCCTGGGTAACCTATTCAGTCACCTCTCAGGCTAGAGTGGGACCATCGTCAATTTAGGATCAGTCATCACTAATTTGCAGTTTAGAATTATTTCCTTTTGGATTTATTTAAATGGTCCTGTACTAAACTTTGACCATACACTTTATGGCTTCCGACTCAATATGATTAGACCAGAGCTACTTGTCTCTAAGCTTGTTTTCTGTGGCTTACTATATGGAGACACAGATTGTCATAATTTCCTCTTAAGTGGGACAAATATGTGAACTGAACTAGAAAAAATTCTTTCAAAATATCGATTTGAACACTTTGTTCAGTTGAGAAGTCATTGACTCTAATTTGTTTATATGGATGAGATTTCTATATAACTGACGGAAAGTTGGTAGATACTACATCCTTGAACCAATATAACTCTAGGGATCGATTCTTCTCTCTCTCTCTCTCTCTCTCTCTCTCTCTCTCTCTCTCTATACACAGACGGAGACATCTTTTTGCTCTATTTTTGTTACTTTGGATCGTTTCATTTAATTGCCTTTTTGTTATTTTTTTGCTGAGAGTATTTTGCTAGTTCTAAAATTTATGAGGCTCTTGCTGATTGTGCGCTTATAACTATCTCAGATTAGCAAGAAGCAGTATGAAATTGTTAAGAGTATGAAGCAGTGTGGAAAAAGCATTCAGTCCAGGTCTCTTAACCGGGTTTTAGGCAACCTTGATAGTTTTAATGTGCAACCATATGAAGTATTTGTGGAAGAAGAACAGAAGAAGTTGCATGAGCACTGGTTAGTGGCCTGTCGTGTGAATATGTATTTAAGACTTTGTAGGAACATTGATTGTCTACCTTCTCTAAATATGGTCTTGTTTATATAGGTTGCAATTGGCAAATAGAGATCTCCCAGCAGCTTATGCAAACTGGATAGATTTGCATTTACAGAGACGGCAAGTGAAAAAGTCTTTGGAGGAAGACATGAAAAGGAGGATAAAGTCCTCGATGGAGGTTTGTGATTCTGCCCCTCTGTCCTTTCCTCTCCTTTCTGTTTGAGTGCATGTGCCTTTATCAACTTGATGGATATCCAGCCAATTCTTAACGGACCTGTCTCTATCGTTGTATGATATTTGATATGTTGGTTTGTGATCTGGTGTTCAGGATGGCGAAAGCAATGAGAACCATGAGGGTGTGCTTCAGGATGAGATAGATATTGGGGCAACGAAGCATGAATCTACCATGGAAGATGACGACAACTCTGCACCTGGCTTCCCACAGGGTGATAAGTACAAACCCACAGACATGGAAGAAGATGAGAGGTCTCAGGAGCAGCTTACTGATGGTCATGAGTGCAACCCCACGGATATAGACTCAGAAAGGCATATCCGTACAGAATCAGATAATGAATCAGAAAAACATATCATTACAGAACCAGACCATTATTCTCCAAATGCATCTGAGTACTCGCGGATTCTGAACACTGAAGATGATGCGGTAAGTCAGGGAGCACATTTGTGTTCTAGCGCAGATGCCTGGAAGGCAGTTAGCATGCCACATTCCTTCTGTGATTCTACTGCAAGCCATGAATATGCATCTACCAGTGAATTGTCACTTGCCCATCCACAAATTAATGACGAGCAACTGACACACACAGTTGGTCTGAAATCCGACTTGCCTGTGAGAGACACGGGGTTAGATTTATTGCAGAGACAAGCAGATAATGGTTCCTTCAGTTCCTTCCAAAACCAAGATAGAAATGAATTGCTTCAATCTCTTTTTAAGGGCCAGGGAATGTTATCCCATGATCATGAGCAGAAACAGATGGGGTTGCATGTCCGGCCACCAAAAAATGTGTTTATGGGCGACGGTCAGTTTCCAGGGCATTTTGAGGAGCAGCAACACCAGTCGCTGCCTTTGGATCAGGTGCAGAAGAGAGAGAATGAGGTTTACATGCAACAAAGCTTACCTGAGAACATTTACTCTGATGGAGGTAGATACATAATTTCAAGACATCCGACTCCAGTCAATGTGCATGATTGGGCTGTCAATAGTGTTCGCATGCCAGGATCCCTTCAATCTCACTTAAATGGTGGAGAAATGTTGAGTCAGGATTGGTTTTCTGGTGAGCATCAAGTTCATGGTGGATGGTCTGGGTCAAGTGGTACTAGTGTCACAAGTCAGAGCATTGGGAGTGGAAATATTGCAGATCAGAGCTTATTCAGTGTTCTTTCTCATTGTAACCAATTACGTTCAAGTAACCCTTATCATTCAGTAGGCTCTAGTGAGCAGTTCATTCCATCTAGGAACTATGGAATGGTGGGTGGGGTTACTCCAAGGATCGGCAATGTCCTACCACAAGCAGCACAGGCATTAGATTACTTGGGTGGGCGGGAAGCGGCTACTTCCATCGTGCATGATGATATGCAATGGATGAACTTACCTCATCAGAACTCTGGTTTACATGATCCTATGGGGAAACCATTCTTGAGGTCGTGGAACGAGTAAGATATTTCTGCCATTATCAGTGGGAGTTACAATATATGTGGCTTGGTTCAGAGGCAGGATAGGAGACAAAAATGCCAGATACAAGATGCATGTAAGAGGAAATTGCGACTTGCTATACATTACAGAGCCTTTTGAGATTCCTAGGTGGAGGAGACTTGAGTTTTCTGGAGAATTACAGGAGATTCAAATGCAAAGCTGGAGAAAGGTTTTTGTACATACTATACAAGGGCCTACTCAACACCATGTATATATATGTTAGATGGGCAGGCAGATAGCAGTGGAGTCATGGGATTATTGGACAAATTCAGGTATCTCTAATTTTTTTTAGTTTAAGTTATAATTTAGATTTTAATTTCCATTGGATTTTTTTCCTCTCTTTTCTCTGTTCTTGAGAAATATCTTTCAATAATTTTGGAGGCTTTAAGTTTCTGTAGAGGCGAATGCTTTATTAAACCAAGCTCTCTTGAATACCATACTTTGGCTTTGTTGAGATTTCCAATCACTCTCTCTACCTTTGTTGGTTTTTCATATATATATATATATATATATATATAGGGCCACCTTCTAATGAGGGATCCCTCATTTATCTCTCTCTCTCTCTCTCTCTCTCTCAACTCATCAATGAATTGATCAGTCTCGAGGATCGTTGACACAGTGATTACAAAATTTGGGGGAAATTTGGTTTTACAGCTCTGCTTGAAAATTAAGGCGTGGTTGAAATCTGAAATGTTGTGCTCTATGTAAATGAGGAACCACTTAAAACATGGTGATTGCTCTTCGACGGTAATGCCCTGCAGCCAGCCAATAAGGGGTGAGACAGGCGCATGAGATCCAACCCTATAACAGATAGATAATGGCAAATATCTTGAGTGGCTTGTAGCACTCTATTGGCATAATAAAGCGTTTTCAACTTCAAAAATAAATGAAAGAGGCCAACTTCAATAATAAATGTGGCAACATGAGTTCTATTCGCCTCCATCGAGGATCAAGCCTAGATGCTTAAAACTAATTTGCCTAAACAAATAATTTGTAGCAACATTCAAAGAGGTTCTATATGCACCCAACAAACGAGATGCATAATATAGGGGCATTTCTAGGATTTATATCCCACTAATCCAATGAAAAAGATACTGCTTTATAATGTTTCAAGCAACTTGAGAAAAAAGAAATTGAAAAGTAGTCCTCTTATATTTTATTTACTATTAGCAATTTACTTGTTATTGATTTTGTTCTTTTCAGTTTCACAAAATACCTCAACTTAATTAAAAGGATTGATAAACCACGTGATGGATGATGAGTGAAACAACATTCCCCTATATAAAATGTGAGAGGATCGAGTCAGAAGGAGCTAGCTGACTACTGAAACAACGGAAATTAAGAGAGATGCATGCACCAGTTAGTCACCAGTATGTATTAATTGTAGGCGGGTTTTACAGAGTCTGCGGAAAACAAGCTAGAAGCGGCACGGCAGTTATTTTATTAATTTCTATCACTTATTCGAGAAATTTGCCTGCACTGCAAATTAAGCTTGAATTTAGGTCATATTGAAGCAAGATCAATGAAACTAATTAATTAATAGGCTGTACAGGCTAATAATATCTTAATCAAGCTAAGCTCGCTCGAAGAATATATAACACAGAAGATATATTATTGTACGTAAAGGGGCGGTTGGCATTGGCAGATCATCGGAAAAAATGGTCAACAAGAAAGATAAAGAATTGATTCGATTAGAGAAAGAATCCGTGATTCCAGTTCTGAAGCCCAATCTCATCATGAACTTGGTTAACCTCCTCCGTGAGTCCCTTAATACATTCCTACTTAATTCCTACTCCATCCATCAACCTTAATTCATTCATCATTTGCAACCTACATCTACTCCTTATTGATTCATATATATATATATATATATATATATATATAAATACTTAAGTTTGTACTTAATTAGAACTGAAATTAACCTGCTTTTGATTATTTCAGAATATATTAATTAATTCGATCTGCATATATGCATGCAGAAGAAAAACCCGACAAGGTTGAGTTTTTAAAGTTCTGCAAAAGAGTTGAGTACACAGTTCGAGCTTGGTATCTTCTACAATTTGAGGAGTTGATGGTATTTATGCTCATCTTCACCTCACACAAACACACACACACACACACACACACACACACACTCACTCAATCACTATATATATGCTAGCTAAAATTTCCCATGTAATATATTGTATGCATGTGCTGATTGATCGATTAATTCGAGCTAATCATAATTAATTAAGTATACTTACGTTTCATATATATATATATATATGTATTAATGCCCCAACACATTGTTTTTACGTACGTGCAGCAACTGTACACCATCTTTGACCCTATACGCAGTGCTATTAAATTGGAAAAAGAGGGGATTTCCATTGAAGATATTGAGTTACTTGAACAGAGATTCCTCAAGTTCTTTTTTCAGGTTGGTTCTATACGTATGTGAATATATATAGCTGCTTCACTTCAATTATTTTATTTTCAATTCTTAATATACACCGTCAACTATCGTATTTGAGTTTTTGTCCAATTATGTGATATATTTATGCATAATTAAAGAAAATCTGCTTGAATTTTAAATATCAATATTGTAACAACTAAATTATGCCCGACTGCCAGTCAAGTATGTTATTTTCAGAATGAATGAATCCGGTACTTTGGATTATGATATCTACAGGTGATGGAAAGTAGTAATTTTAAGATTGCAACTAATGAAGAAATTGAGGTTTCGCATTCAGGGCAGTATCTTTTAAATCTTCCCATCGTCGTTGATGAGTCTAAGGTTTGTACTTACTAATAGTGATATATATATATATATATATATATGTATTCCTAAATTTCAATTCATTAAGATTAAGAGTATAAGCTAGCATGCAAATAAATTTTAATAATAGCTATATATATATATATATTTGTTAACGTAGTTTTGGTTTGTTAGTGGTCGAATTCACGTTTGTTGATGACAGTATATATTGTACGTTCCTGCTGAGTGTAGCTTGACAACAAACTTTTGAAGAAATTTTTTGAAGAAAATCGTAGACCAAATCTTCCAGATTTTGCTGATAAGGTATATATTTTAAATGTAGCATGCATAAGAGATAATTCGGAAGTTAATTTAATTTAAGGCATTCTTACTTGATGATCGATTAATTTAATTAAGGTTTTAAATTGATTATTTATTTTCTTACTTGGATCATCATGATCAGTACATTATCTTCCGACGTGGCATTGGACTTGATAAGACAACCGATTTCTTTCTCATGGAGAAAGTGGACCTTATCATTGCACGTATGTGGAAATACCTTTTAAAAGTAACCAAGTAAGTCATACTTTTAAAACTTGTCTAGCTGCTGTCATGTTCCCATATATATATATATATTGATTCTTGGAACTTAATAATATATATGATTGAAAATGTTACAAATTTAATTAAAAGATGCATGCGATCGATCATCTTTTGCATGTATAGATTACTAATTAATTTGTGTTCTGATTGGTGTTAGCAACACGTACGTACTATTGATCGAGCTAGCAAATAGCTAGCTATGAGAAACTAATTAAATATATTTTAGGTATTAATTAATTAATTAATTAATTTAGGCTTAAGCATATATAGATTTTTGTATTTTTCTGCATCTCATGAATTAATTGTTGGTGTACGTTATTGCAGGGCCGAACAATTTTTATCCAAAGGGTCAAGTGTAAAACGCAAGGAAGATCCATTACTGGATGATGAAAATGACAGTGGCTCAGATGGGGGTGACTTATATGTTGAGCGAATCCGCCTTGAAAAAATGGAACTAAGGTGTTCGTGTGTGTTCGTTTTCTTTACATTGGTTAATTTTCTCATCCTCCTTGAAGTACACGACATTAATTTGTATATATGCTGTATGTGTGCTCTTCAGCCTTAAAAATTTGCTGACCAAGAACACAATCCAAGAGCCAACTTTTGACAGGATAATTGTTGTTTACAGGTAACTAACTACTTTCTGCATAAAATAATTAATATATAAGTATATAAATGTTGTTTTGCATATATCTATATATATATATATATATATAATGTTATTGAAAACAATTAATGAGTTAATTATACATGGGTGATTTTTAATTAATTTGTCCATCATTTTCAAAACCATTCTTGTATATATATATGTTGGATCATATATATATTATGTCACAATTAAGGCTGGACATGCATATGGTTGTTGCTCGATGCAAGTGTATATATAATGTATTTTCTTCTAATCTGATGGAGGAATATAAGGGGGCTTGCAGTTGCAGAGAGATTTATTAGATTTATTTGATAAACACTAACCATTAATTAAACAAATGGGTAAATAATTTTTTATTTAGCTAATATTTTACAAGGATGATTTTTCAATAAAAACTTAAAATGTAAATAGTTATAATCATAAAAATACAATGTAGATTAGGCTTTATAAGAGATTCTTTATTGAGGGATGGAAACCTGTATATATATTAATCGGAAATAGATGAAAGTAGTTCAGATATACGCATTCATGATACTGATCTCATAAGTTATGGACTACTTAATTTAATTTATAATGAATTAATGTATGGGAAGGGGAATTAACTGCTTATTGATTGAATTGATCCTCTAACCTCTAGGATTTGAAATGATTTAATTCATTCCCGAGGCTGAAATTGACTTAGCATGAAAATAATGTATTGATCATCGATAAGAAGAATTATAACTTTTCAGGCACTCAAGTCCGCCAGACGAACTACATGACAGGGGAATATATGTTAAACATTTCAAAAGTATCCCAATGGCTGATTTGGAGATAGTTCTTGTGAGTCTCTCTCTCTCTCTCTCTCTCTCTCTCTCTCTCTCTCTCTCTCATCATGGTTTAATTAAATATTAAATTTCCCTTGAAGTATATGTATATATGTATATAAATATACATCATGGTTTTTAGGGTTTACACATCATGGATGGATGATCAATAAAGTACTTTAACTAATTTACAGCCTGAGAAGAAGAACCCAGGATTAACTCCAATGGACTGGCTCACATTCCTTGGCTCTGCTGTAGTTGGGCTGGTCAGTACGTTATTAATTCATATGTATAAATATATGTATATATATAGAGCACCAATTAAGGAAGTTTTGTCATCTAATTGTCCTTAGTTTTTTTATCTTAAGAAATAAATAAATAATAAATGCAGCGAATTAATTTACGTACTGCAGGTTGCTGTTATTACTTCGCTTGAAATGCCTAAAGTTGATCTTTGGGTCATTTTTGCAATTCTTTCCACTGTGATTGGTTACTGTGCTAAGACATACTTCAGGTAAGTATGTACGTACGTAATTAATTAATTATTATTATTTTTTTTTGTTGAGAATCTTAGATAATTAATTATTAAGTTTCCCGATTATTTCATATAAAATTTAGTTTTTATCATTAATCCAATAACTATACATAGTACTTAATTAATTAACGTGGCTGGCAGCGAGCTAGCTAGCTACATATATTTATATTTAAATTAATAGTTTCTTAATTGTACGTACGTGTGTGTAGTTTTCAGCAGAAGTTGGCTCAATATCAGAACTTAATAACACAGTCCATGTATGAAAAACAACTGGACAGCGGAAAGGGTACTCTTCTTCACTTGTGTGACGACGTCATTCAACAAGAAGTAAGCTGCCAGCTAGTTACCTAGCATCCTTCATAAACCCATCATTAAGTATGGAATTACTTAATGAATATTATGCATTGTGCAGGTGAAAGAGGTGATAATTGCTTTCTATATATTAATGCAACAAGGGAAAGCTACCAGACAAGTATGCATGCATATATTTCTATTATCTATATGCACTAATTATTTTATCCATCTCAAGTCTTGTTTGGGGATGTATGATTTATATATAGGACCTGGATAATTGGTGTGAGGATCTAATCAAAGAACAGTTTGGCGACCAATGCAATTTCGATGTGGACGATGCAGTTCAGAAGTTGGAGAAGTTGGGAATTGTCACCCGGGTAAGGCCACTTCTCAACACTCACCCCTACGGTCCTACCCAAACATGTATGCATGTATTATGTATATATGGCCTAATTTCACACTGTTCTTATTGATTATTTCGATCTGACTTGAAACTAATTAAATATTACCCTACGTGTGTGTATATATATATATGAATTTAGGATACCCTTGGACGGTATAGCTGCGTTGGGCTGAAACGTGCTAACGAGCTCATTGGCACCACCACTGAGGAGCTTGTCCTTAGGACAAAACAAGCAGATAATAAAGATCAGGCAAGACAAGCAGCTGCTGCTGTTGATGATGAGGAAAATATATTAAACAAAGCTAGCTAGTTCATTGATCAAGGGTAGTGCAAGCATGTAGTTGCTCACAAATTTTTTCTGCTGAACATCCGTACGAGCATGAATATTTCTACGACATTTTTTTCATTTTTTACGGAGTTCAACATTTTAGGGCATCATTTTATATAATTTTAAGATATAAAATTATTGTTCAACGTTCAAGGTTGACTACTTGGTTTATTGTAGAGTATAGTATCCTTTTGCAGCAGAAGTTTAATATTGAATTGATATAAATAATACTAATATTATGAGATTGGGAGGTGTGAGCTGACACAAGCTTTGGGGGCATGTGAATCCTGTAAATTACTTTGACATACCCCATTGGCTTTCAAATACAAATATATGTCTTACGAGATTTACCAAAAAATAAAAAAGATGACCCACTACTTAAGTTTTAAATATCTGGGAACCTCCATGTTTAAGTTTATTAATAAACTTACGATTAAGATGCTTAGAGTGTAGTGACAAGTGAGGTGTGTGAGAGACAGAATGAGAGAGATAGGCATCATTCATAATGATGGAAGAATATGTATTTCATGGAAGCGGTACAAAGGGAATCAATACGTATAGATCAAAAAGAAAAGAAGGAAAAAGAGAATCTATATATCAAGGTAGGCATGACCACTTGTGGTTGTGGAGATGGAAGGAGAAGCATTTAAAAAAAAGTTTGCTGCCGCCAGTACCTGCACTATGCACTTAATTATTCATGCAGGTCTGTCCTCTCTATATCCATTCCATCTTCAACTTCAAAGGCCTTTCTAGAAATCCCAATTTTTCGGTCACTACGCTTGGCTGAATAAAGCCTACGAAATCTCACTCCCATGGAATAGATGGTAGTAGTAGGACAGAACACTTGGCAAAGAAGTAATACAAAGATGAAAGGAAATTGGTGTGGTTAAAAAGAAAAAAAAACGAAAAGTGTGTTAATCAAAAGAAGAAAGTGTAGTCCAAGACAACAGGAGAAAGGCACAATGATCATCCATCTAAACAATAATGATAGTGAAAACAAGATCATTCTCCAAACTGACCAATTATAGTGTGCTCATTCAACTCGTCATTCCAATGAAAGCCAAATATCAAACCTTTACCAATTAGCCGAGGAGCATTAACTGTTTGCCTTCACAAAATTTTTTCCTTTCCGTGTCCTCTTCCGTTTCTTTTGACTCCTCACAGTAGCATCTCCATCCTTCCTTTCCTGCATGAACGTCAGAATCTCAAATAACACGTCAAGCAAAAGAACATGTTCATATACACAAAATCAAATACTGGTAGATGCTCTAGCCACTAGCAATATTGTATGGAGCAATGGTGCAATACCAAACCTAATTTTTTTGTTATAAATATAATGTGAAAATGATTGTCATTTGAGATTAGAGAAAATTTAATTAATGTTCGCAATTGTAAGCCCAAATCTTTCCATGCTTGAATTTGATGTTGTATCGCCAGGTGACGGGGTCCACATTAAAGCTTAACCCTACCGCGAGAGATCAATCATTTTCATCATGGGCCATATATCTTAAGAACTAAAGGCATCCATCTCTTCAGCACTTCTCTATTTTCCAATTTGTTTAGGATTGTCAGACATCAAATTATTGCCTTCAAATATTATGACTGGCCATAGTAGACAAAAATGTAGAACAGGGAAAGAAGGGTGCTACAATAAATAGTATTTGCAAGCTCACCTTCACTGAGGAAAGATCTGGGGTTTTCTCAGTCTTTTTCTTCTTACATGAAAGGGGGTTTGGACCCTGCAAAGTTCAAGAAAAAGCGTAAACCCATAAACCCAATTGATGTCTAGGTAATTTCATTCAAAATTTCGAAAGAGTACATGCATTAGAACACTAAACTCTACTTCCCTTCAATCATATAATCTCCATTCCCACCAAAAACTAGATAACACATGCTTTTGACTTCACCAATGTCCTATATAAAATAACTATCAAAATAAAATTTGAAAGCAGAACAAGAAATAAATTACTACTCAGTGAATAAGGAAATTACAGGCTGTAAGATAAACTATTCTTCACTTTTTATCTTAATTATTTAATACTACCCACCTTCTGAAAAGTCTAGTCCCCATCCAAGAAAAGATATATGCGTAGAAAGGGTTCTAATTACCATGCCAGGTTATTATCTTCCTTCAAGTATCAGATGCATGAACAAGACTGCAATCATTTTTGCATAGATCCAGCCAAGCATCTTCCTAGTGCAAAAGAATCATTGTTATGTGATAAATTACTTACATAACATCATATCTTGATATAAAAATGGCCAATGTCGCTATAAAGGATAATCTTAAGCTGCAAACCTAAACCTCAACCCTGGCTTATGCAGTTAAACAAGCCAAATCTGGGATAGATATTTTGGTAAGCAAAATGAAATAGAGTTGGAAGTAATAGAAATTAATTTCATTAACTTTGATCCATGATGCAACTATACTAAGGCCTATCCACGTACACTGAAACTAATAACAGGAGTTTTCATAGTCCATATAAACAGAATAGATCCCCTTATTCAAACATCCTTCTTCATATTACAGGCAGTCTATATCAAAAAGGCCCATCTGAGGGTGAACTCTTAACACCTTACATAGGATTAAATTTACGAGACATGTCAAGGATACAAACATATTGTAAGAAATATACAGGAAAATGAAAGCAAAGAGAAAATGTGTTGTTAGGTTCTACCTTTGCCTTCTTTCTTTTAAACTGAACTTTATCCTTCACACCCAATCCTTTCCCAGGAGCACGCTTCTTTGCTACAGCCAGCACTTCCAAGCTCTGATCTCCAAAACGATCTTCTTCATCAGAGGAATCCTTTTCTTGATGAGAAGCCAGCATATTCTTTGCCCTCTTTTCCAACATTTTATATTCCAAGTCAGTCATATGCGAGCGTTGTTCTTCAGAAATTTTGACAAATTGGCGTTGGGCAGCAGATGGGGACTCGAGCAAAAGAGCAGTTCTCAGAGCATATATAACAGGGACACCTGGAATCTGCAAGCGAATATGTCTACATGGATAGATGCTAGCTCAAGGATATACAATATTACAAAAGTAGTAATGGAGAAACAAAAAATATAAAAAACAACAGAGTGGGTTAGTAACCTTGAGAATTTTCTCTCGAAGATCAGCCTGCTGAGTAGCAACAAAGAAATGCTCAGGATTATTTTTACCAATAACATCCATGATGCAATCATCAGCACTCATGGTCCTCTCATGATCACACCTGAGAAAGGAGTAAAATTCCGAATAAGAAATAATGAAAAAATATCTCTGAAGGAAGAAAGAGAGAGGTAGAGACCTTGCAGTAATGAGGCTATGAGCAGCTTCAAGAGACTCATAATGGGAGGGACCAAGCCTTGGACCATGTATTTCCAACTCGGCAACAGCACATTTGGTGGTGAAGAGCATGACAGGGGCACCCAGGATACTAGAGAGGGCCTTGTCAGCAGGGGTAATGCGATTGACGAGGAGGTGATGCACAAAATTCACATCGCATAGCACCTTGTACGGCTGTCTGAACCCATAGCATGCTGTGTAGAACCTCACTATCTTCCTGTGACGCTTCTGCCTCTTCACTCTCATAATTATATCCTACCACAGAGATAGTCCTTTCAGTATGAAACTTTATACAAAAAAAACCATTAAAACAAAAGCAAATATGCATATTCATTCTCACCAAAGAAAAATCAATAAATTGAAAGAAGATGATACGGAGCACATACTTCCAAATTAATGAATTACACAGGTATATATTCCAATTTCCTCCCAACTAAAGTCTAATTAACTAGTCCCAAACTAAATATGTTTGTCTACATTATAGAAGCATAGAAGAATAGCTCGTACCAATACTAAAAAATAAAAAAATAAAACAAACAAACCTTTTATGGTCCATAAATAAAAAAGAAACTTCACACTCCCCGCTAATTCTTTTTGTTATTTGCTTGCTGTGGATATAAGCACAAATTTAAAGACAACTACCCTGCGATAAACCAAAAAATAATAACATCTAGAATCGATAAACATTAAATTTGTAATGCATTAAAAAATTCAAAATCCTGATTTCCTAAAAAGCTTGTAGCTTCTAACTGTAACTTCAATAGCAACAATTTCAACCAACTATTTAAAAAACAAAGAAAGAAAAAAAGCGGTAGCTAAAACCAAATCAGATACATTTACAGAACTCCACACATGCCAAAATATCAAGTAAGCAAAAACAGGTCTTTTGCCCCATCTTTTTTGCAAAACAGAGAGCTTGATGAGATGGAAAATAAAATCATTGGAAGAAAAAGAGAGAAGGAATTAGAGAGAGATTGACCTGAGTGAGTGGTGAGTACGAGAGGGGTGTGGCCTGCGAGAGGGATTCTGAGGAAGAAGGGTGTTTTTGTGCAACTCAACCGAGTCGTGGGATGGACTCAGTTATCAGAGCAAAGGAATACAAAGATGAAAAACATTATGAAGAGGGTCCAACCCATGTCTACTTGCTACTCAATTTCCATTAGGCCATATGGCTTTTTCGGCCCAACTTATATCAAGTCGGTTTGTGAATTTCGTAATTTTAGTAAATCAACATAATAACTTTCATAAAGAGTACTTTATTAATAAGCCACAATTTATCATATATTTTAGTCTTAGACCCAAATTTTAAATTTATTTATTTTTAAGCCACAAAAATATAGTTTTTTATTAATAAGCCACAAAATATATTTTTAAACACAAAAAAAAGCTATAAAAATATAAAAACAAAAAACAAAAAAATCTTTTAAAAAATTAAGTAAAGTGTAATTCTAAGAAATTATGAAGTGTAATTCTCAAGAAAAAAGTTAAGTAAAATGTAACTCTTGACATATGACGTTAGAAAAAAAAAATTAAACCAAAGTGTAACTCAACAAAAACTCAAAACTAAATCTTAATTCAATAAAAATTATATTTTAGAAATGAAAGAATTACAATTTAGAAGTGTAACTCTTTACTGCATAACATCTTTCACTTTAGCTATTCCCTGGTTTGCCTTCGTTTTTGGTAAACAACTAGAGGATAATGGCATGATATTTTTGGTTGAGGATATAGGCCATAAATGAAGAGGGTCCTAGCTCGAGGTTCAAGAAGAAAAACCTTCTCCCTGCACTATCAACATCTCAACCCAATTAGCTTTTTGAAGTTTCATCCTTCTCTTAATAACTAACACTTGATTTCATGTCCCATTTGGCTTTGAATTGGATAGATTTGCAGATCACGTAAAAAAATGCTTTCTTGGTTTATCTGCCATTGACTTTTGTCCCTTTCTTCAAAATCCAAACCAACAAGCAAACAAACATGTCCATCATGTTTAAAGATTAAAAGATACATATAGATTCAAACTTGGGCAGAGCAAAAGTTTCTCAAAGGCCAAACACCTTACTTTCTCACACTCACACACACAGCACTCTTTGGATGTATGACGACTCCAGAGACAAGTCTTGGGTCTCGATTTGGCTATACGACGAAGCTATGGCTATGGTTCTATGGGTCGATGAAGCTTGCGAGATTGATGAGTGAATCGGTCTGGTGGGTTTGCTTGCTATCTTTACCTTATGTGAAAAAAAAAACACGAGAAATGAGCTTTGATTAAAAGCTGCAACAAATAACAAATTATAAAATAATGGCTGGAAAATAGATAAACTAAATGTAGGGGCTTATTACTTAATCGGGATGAATTTAATGGCTTTTGACTAATTTACACAAATAAAAAAGGGAGGCAATTTTGGCACTCTTATTTTCTCTATTAGACTCCTTATTTTTTAATTTTTTTATAAATTTTATATATTTATATTTTTAAATCTACCCTTCATGCTCTTTCTTTATTTATATTTTCTAGATTCGTTCACTTTCCTTTTTGTTCTATATTTACATATCTTTCTATAATTTTTCAAATCTCTATAACTTAGACAAATTAATGTTTTATATAAGAATTTACATCCCTAGTTTTATATATTTATTAAATATCATTGATTATCTCTCACAAAAAGTTCTTCAGTACTTGATTCTTCATTCCTACCTCTAATATTTCAAGGAACATGGGTAAATTAAGATCCAAGGCCCTAGTATAGATTACCTACTTTTACTTAACTGGTTTCTCCTATTTGATTGTGTAGATTCATCTCACCCAAGTAAATCCAAGTCCATAATACATCAATGAAGAAAAAAAAACAAATAGAAGAAAGAAGAAAATAAACACAAGTTAATGGAGCTTCTTAATTAATTCTATACAAAGTTTAGTTTTTCTTCAATATATATAAAAAGGGGGAGAGAGATGAAGAAAGATAAGCAAGATTGGAAAAAGAGAGGGAAAGATAGAGAGTAAAGCATAATGGCGAAAGCTCAAAGACTATGAAAAGAAGAAACAGTTGTAATTTTATTGAAACACAACTTAAAAAAAAAAAAACAAATCAACCTATGTAAGTTTAATTAGTAGAGGAATTGTTCAAGACCAAATAAAATATAAAAGAAGAGGAATTGTAATAGTATTGGGGAGGATCCAGATTTGTTAATAGACTAGAAAACAAAAACGTATTAAAAGAGATAGAAATAAGAGAAAAAATATTTTGAAACTTTATAAAGGGTAAATTTGGAAATATAAATATAAAATATAAAAAAATTTAAAAAAAAAAGAAAGAAAGAGTGCAACTGAAGAAAATAGGAGTGGGGAAATCGCCTCCCATAAAAAATCAATTTAATAAATTTAACCTCAGTTTAACAATTCCGGTTAGTATGCTATATTTTTCTTTTTTTACAACTATAAAACCATTTCTGACCTATTTTTTAGGATTTGATACGTGGTTAATATTAATGTGCTTTTTTCTTTTTTTCTAGAAATATATAAATTAATTTGTTTATATCAGCAAGAGCTAAAATTTTTAGACTTTAAATAGTAGCTTCAATTTATGTCATTTTTATCAAGATCTATGACACTAGCACCCAACAATTAAATGCTTCAATTGGGCTAATTACATTACCTCATAACTTCTCTTGTTTGTAATAGATCTTGAAAAAGCGTCCACTCAGCTGAACACAAGAGAAGGTATGAGTTAAATTTTATGATTAAAATTTTATTCAGTAAGATGAAACTGGTAAGTCGCATATATTACAAGTCAGAACTTAGAACCAAATTCTGTGAAGAAAACTAGTTCCTTCTGTGTTCCTCCTTATAAACAGAAGGGTCCAAATGAACTCTTGTGTGAAGCCCCATCTCTTTCTTTCAAGTATCCAATTGAGTTCCATACTTGCATTGCAACAGCTTATTCCAGGTGAGCTCACATCGACCTGATTATCAGCTAGGAAGCTATTACTTGGATGACTGGCTTGATCAAAGATCCTGGAAAAGTTAGACATTTCCCTCTGATAACATTCAACTTCGGACAGAAAACAAAAACAAATTCATATTGGCATAATAAGGTGAGCATACATAGTGAAAATTCCCACAGCCTCATAAGGAATAGATTTAGTGATCAGGATGATTGCGGATGCGGATACAAGACTCTGGCATCACAATTGTCAAAACTAGACAGAGTCAATGATATTGCTCTAAAACAGCTGACATCTCTGAATTCACATGGCAAAACCAATAAAAAATAAAAAACAAAACTTGAAAACGGGCAGGCAGGTTGATAGTTGATGCAGATGGAATTTCGGTGATACAAACAAGATGGTAACCAACCTTGATAATCATAAGTTCATAACACTTGTATTCAGCCAAAGCCTGGATTGTAAACGAAAATTTGGTGAGAATCAGCTGCTAAGTGGGCTCCCCGCCTCTGCCTGCAGTCTTTGGACATTGCTGCCAAGTGCCAAGAGAAGATGGTATTGGTAAGAAATAAAGTAATACTAATACATACAGCCATAGAGGTGTCGATGGTTTACGTTAGGACTTAACAAGCTTAGGAGGAGTTGAGGAATTACATACTAGTAAGTAGTAATTTAACTTACTTGAGTCTACAGATCTCTTGGAGAAGCATCGATCTCGCCCTGTTGACCGTGTTAAAGCAGAGGCATATGCTTTCCTCAAGTTCGTTGAGCAGGTGCAGGAAATTGTGGTGGTTCTTGCGCAGCTGTTTGACCACCTCCTGAAGGGGATGCTTGTCCCTTCCCCTCTCCAATCCTAGCCGAATCAGAAGCTTGTCGCCGTCCACCTCGGTATGCAGACGGTCAACGAGGCGGTCAATGGTGTCGAGATCATTGTTGAGGACACAAGCGCCCATGGCCGCAGCATCAAGTTGCTTCATATGGGCAACCTCCTTCTCAGTCATCCTCCTGTAAGGATTTGGGAATGCAGTGCACAAAACAAGGGCAGCGAGGGCGTGGACTGTGATGGCTGCGGCGGACACGACGACTCCGACGGCAGTGCCAATGACGCAAATGGCGGAACCAACGGAGGCGCGGCGAAGGAGGCGGATTCGGGAGCGGGAGGTGCGGAGGCGGCGGTCGAGCTGCTGCTTGAGCTTGGAGAAGCAGCTGCGCATGTCGTTGAAGTTGTGGGAGTCACGGGAAGGGAAGGGGTTGTCATGGCGGTCGAACAGGAGGAAGACGTCCAAGGCCTGGCTGCACTGGGATTGGCTCAGGTTGAGGCTCTGAGAGTCGAGGGAGTCAAAAACGTCGTCGAGTAGTTGATGGAGAGGGGCATAGAGGTCACGGGCTCGATAGACGCTCCTGTGGAGGAGCAGGCAGAGATGGGTAGTGTTCTCGCTCTGGTCCAAGTATTCTGAGACAAGACGAGTGAGGGTGTTGGGCTTGGCGTGGCCAAGGGCCTCTTGGACGCACTCTCGGTTGGGCTGAAGCACTTGGCCCAACAGCAGCTGCTGCCGGTGGTGGTTCTCCACCTCCAGTTCCTCCTCCGATTCCTCCACCTCACTGTGTCGGTCATGGTGGACGACGTGAATCTTAGACCAAATCTCATTGTAGGAATTGCTTTGGAGGGCGAGGGTGTACTCGCGCGTGAGAATGACGGAGGGTGACTGCTGACCGCTCGAAACGGCGGTGGTGGTGGGGGTGCCCTCCGTTGATGTTCCTAAATAAATAAATAATACCAAATTGAATTGATTCTTCAAGGCTCATTTCAAGCAATCATACACAAATATCAATATTCTTCAAGTCTTTCATACCTTGGGATTTGGAGGGTTTATGTGGGGCTCCGGGACGATGAGACTGGAAATTGGGACCAGCAGCAGCTGCTGATGAGGTTGAGGTTGACGATGATGATTTCAAAGACAGACATTGCAGCATTATATTAGAATTACAAATTTACAGGCTGACTGGCCGAGACTGAGAGGGAGTCAAAATTATTGATGCAAAGTAAAGGAAAACCTTGCTTTCCTTTTCCTAATTGCTGCTGCTGAGTAGCCTAAGAAAATCTAATTGGCGATTGATGAAGAAGCATAAGTCAAAGATAAAGTCATCATAAGCATAACGCCCCCAAGCCCATCCACATTCCAGTGACAGTGAGACAGTGAGGTTGAACCCCTTGAAAGAAATTCTTTAATACACAATATGCTTGCTCCTTGCAACTTACAAGTGCAACCATTCCAATTTCCAAAAACAAACAAACACAAATGTAACTAAAATCACACCCCAACCTCCAATTTAGTATTCGCAACAAATAATGGTTTACAACAAGATTTTTCATACATTTATCAAGGGAACAAAAAATCAAAAAATAATGCAGCTGTTCTTTATACACTTATCAAACAGCTGAATCTCTTCTTCTCTGATTTAAAAAAAAAAAAAACGTAAAACAATTTCCTTTTCAAAAGAATAAAAATAAATTATTTCACAAATATCACACTCTTAACAGTTTGGATGCAGAATTGCAGATACGCATAATGTCTTTTAATTTGTTGCTCTAAATAACTGACTTCCCGGAATCACAGTAGAGGTTCCTTCCCCCATGATAGTTGTCAAGCTCATCTCTTTCTCAAGTATCCGATCTAGTTCCATTACCACATAGCTCATGGCTGGTCGCCTCTCACTGGAGGCTTCCACACATCGGATTATTAACTGTATGAAAGATTCCATAGCTTCATCTGTGAAGCTACTCCCCATTCTCTGATCAATGATGCTGGAAATATTGCCATTATCTTGGATATTTTGCACCTTTATTCATGAAAAACCAATTAAAACAACTTTAGTTTAAGCTTGTTAAGAACTTTACTCCCAATAAGTGCAAGCATACCAGTTACCAGCCCACACACAAAAACCTGGTCCTTCACTAATGATCTAGAGAAGCCAATAAAAGCAAATAAATTACATGTATAGGATCATGTGACTAGCCACATCAACATTGCACTAGCATTTTCTGAAGACAAAAACATACCCATTCAACCAGGTTCTGATTCGAGTCAGAAGACACCAATTCTGCTGCTTCTCTCCCACTAGCTAACTCCAGAAGGAATACACCAAAACTATATACATCACTTTTCTCAGAAAATCGTCTGAACTCTCTCACCCTGCACAAGTGAATGAAAATCTGGTTAAAATGATAACTAACCTTAGCTGTCACTTGAACAATTATATGTAACACGGAGAACCAAAAGGTTGATAACATTCAGGCCTATCACCCTACCCTCCTCCCTCCCCTGAGAAAAAGGAAAAGGAAAAATGGAAGATAAGAGTAATACTCTGGAGCAAGGAATATCTCATCAGCTGTCGCTTGAGAAGATGGGCCCGCAATATCAACACTTCCCAGGAAATTGCGAATTCCTGCATCTGCCACCTTAGCTATGAAATTTTCATCAACAAGAACATTGGCCGTTTTAAAATCCTTATGTACCAGACGGGGACTCAAAGAGTGAAGATGAGCCAAACCTAAAAATAGAGAAGATGAATGAGTGTTCATAAATGGGAGAAAATTGCTTCAACACTTCTCACGTAATAAGTAGTAACTTTAGAAACAAAATTGAAAGTCTTACAGTAGCTTACAAAATAATTTTGAGGGACCAACACTGATATTCGGATATTTTATCTAAAGAGAAGAAAACCTGAAACCAGGAAAGCCACAAATGCTCACTGATTTTGCAGAGGATCACCTTTAGCTGCCCCTAGAGCTATTGATAGTCGATTCTTGAATTCTAGCCTTTCACGTGAATGCTGACCAGTGCCTGCAAAAGAAAATTTACAAAATTCCACATGCTCAAATTAAAAAGTATTATAGATGCAGCAATTGCAGAAATATTTAAGGTAAGAACAAGATAATGGAAGGATTTTCTACAAAGTTACACTACTGCATGTACAATGATTTGACATGAATATCACAGAAAATTTAAAGAAACGCTTATATGAAAAGCAGAGATTTATATATTTTTTTCTCATAAAATAAAAAATGGTGATTGGATAGAGAGTTACCATACAAGTGACTGGAAACACTTCCGCTATGAATATACTCGTACACAAGAACCTGTAGATTATTTTCCTGGCAGTAGCCTAAGAGAGTAACAATATTCCGATGCTGAATAGGTGAGAGATACTGTACCTGATATAATATAAAATCCAGTTAGATCAGCCCTTAAAACAATTTTTGTTACAAAAAACACAAATAAGAAAATTTGCCAAGGAAGAAAAAACAAGTTCCAAAAGAAAAACTCATTCAAAATTTACCACCAGAACTTGTCAAATAGTTATTTGTGTTTGCCTTTCGGTGGTGAACCCCAAGCTCTCTGGATAACTGGATAAAGGATTTGTTGAGTGGGCTTAACCGAAACTGTTGTCCAATATTTTTGTGATTCACAACAGGGAAGAGAGTACATGACCTAGGTTGAGTTTTTGACAAGGGATTAACCAACATTCTGACCCCAATTGGATGGAGAAATGCTTTCTTCAGTTTGTGGTTTTATATTCAATACCATATTCTATGCAAGCTAAATTCAGGTAATCTACGTGACCTAATTTATAAATGGGAAGCAAATTCAACAACAGATTGGAAAACAATGTTAAATGTCCAACTCAACTAGTCAATGTGAAGCAAATAACACAAACTCTATGACGCTTCAAAAAAAACTCAAAATTAAAAATAATACTTGGATGCTGTGAGAATTAACAAGCTCCAAAGAAACTGGAATTGCACTGTAAAGAGATCTTGTAAATCTACTTCAAACACTTCACTAACATTTTTCTTTTGTTTTGCTTCTTCCCCTTTTTTTTCTTTGGGAAGGAGAAAAGTGTCATAATTACCTCATTGATAAATTCCCGAGTAGGTGTCCCAGGTCGCTTTTTGATGGCCACAAGCATCCCATCGTGAAGAAACCCCATATATACCTCCCCAAATTTTCCTTCCCCAATTAAATTTTTATCACTGAAATTTTTTGTGGCCAGAGACAGTTCTTCCATCTGAAAACACCTTGCTTCTCGTATTGACAACTCAACCCCAGCATGTCTTCCCACTGCAAGTAATCATAATAGATGATTAAATGGTTGCTATTTTCACAATTCCACTGAATTTTTTTCCTCTAAGAAACATATATGATTTGTTAGTTACCTTGAACAGATGGATCAGAAGAACCCGTCTCAGAAGTTCTTGAAACACTCCTATTGCGAGATAGGCAGAACCATATAAGTATGGTAATTATCCCCACCAATGCCACGGCTCCTGCAGCACCTCCTAATATTGCTGCAAGAGACGCTGACATTTGGTATTGGAACCACTTCAACTATGCGGGGTAGTATTATTGTAAAAAGAATTATCATACATTGAACCTGGAATACAGTGGATCCAACAGCAGATGATCATAATCTAGGGGAAGGCATGCATAGAAACAAGTGACATTTATATCCATTAGACATCTATTACTTTTCTTCTTCTTTTTCATTTTTCTATTATTGGTCCACGATTTAGATTATCTGTCTATAAAACAAGTTGGGCAGCAAGTTGCAACACTGGGATTGAGAATCATAGGTGCCAAATTGTTTTGAAAACATTATCAATGGAATTAAACCAGCCACAAATCAGTGACTTAGAATGAGCGAATCACAGCTGGAAAGTTCAAAGCGATGGAACTGCAAAGTATCTGACTAGGGACTAGAGGGCAGAAGATTTTTCAAATTGCAGTTAAAACCTTTAAAATTAAATAAAATACATCTAAATACAATAGAATTGCAGTACAGTTTGCAAACTGTGGAAACAATGTATTGGATTAACACGGGTAGAAATGGTATTAATACAATATTATCTGAAAACTTCAAACCTGTGCTCCCAGAGAAGTAAGCCAGGCGGACGTCTAAAAACTTGAGCTTCATTTGCCAATGACAACAGGAATGAGCCTCCCAATACAATTGTCACCAAAATGAAAATTCACCCACATTCCCACATGGAAGGTGAATCGAATACTTGAGTTAGTGGTAAAACCCCAGCAAGCAAATCAAAGATAGTCAGCAAAAAAAGAAACCCAAATAAAAGAGAGAACTAAAAAGGATATGTAGACATCAAAGCAAAGAAACCCAGTTATGATGAAGAGTTGCAGTTGATATAATTATAAAGACAAGGCATGAGTAAGCAGGTCGAAATCAAAATGTAAACAAAAATAGAAGCCGAATAGCATCTATCTCCGTTGTACTTTTGATTAAATTAATGGGAATGCAGAGTGTATATCATCGTTGGATACAGACAATGCCGACAGAAAGTGACCTTGCGCCGACAACATTACTACTCCCCCCTCTACCAAACCACCCAATTCAACTTCATCAATATACACATATAACTATATATATTAGACCCACAATAAAATTGAACGGAAATTGAAGCCCTTTATATTCTTTTGATGGTTCAAAGAGACAGAGAAAAACCCATGCAAGCAGCAAAAGTTGATTTTGAAGGAGGAAGAGAATAAATATGAACATAAGAGGAGGGGAAGAGAGAGGGAGTGTGTGTCTGTCAGTCTGTGTGTACTTATTTGTTTATTTAATATATATATATATATAATTTAGTGTTTTTTTGTGTGGGCTGTAAAGCAGAATAATAGTTGTCTGGCACTGCAAGTTGAGAGGGGTTTTATTTTTGTGTCGTGTACAGCAGTACAGGGCATCTTGGCAGTAACAGATTTGCAAATTACAGTAGTGACTAGTGATAGACTAGACTAGTAAGTAGTAGAAAAACAACAACCGCAAGAGAAAGACAGAAAGACAATGGCAATCGATACCAGCCCGGCCAGCTTGACTGCAAAATTTACACAAATATACAATGCCCTACGTATACAACAAGAATATATCTTTTTATGCATATAAAGCATTCAACAAAGAATATTAGTCAGACAGAGAGAGAGAGAGAGAGAGAGATTCAATCAAAGCTTGGGCTTGTGAGTTGTGCCTTGTGGGGTTACAAACCCGGCCAGCCAGCTATCAGCTATGTTGACATTGCTCCTACTTACTGACTACTGAGAGCAATTAAATAATACTATTAAAAAAATAAATTATATATATACAAACCAAAAGAAAGGTAACCTCTACCGCTCTATACGCCTCTCCTTCCCTTTTCAATTTTTTTTTAATTCCATTAGTTTTCACGTAATCTCTTTGGATTCTCATTCCTCTTAGCCTATCATTGCGACGATGATGATGATGATTACTACTATTATTATTATGATTTAAGAACTGGCCACAGTTGTTTCAGTTTCACCAATTAAAAACAAGTTCTTTTTTTGTTCTCTGGCTTTTGAACAAAAAAAAAGGGGGGATGATTCCAGCTCTTTAATATCAACACCTGAAAATGTGACAACAAAACAGCAATAATGATAAATATTTGCTTGAATAAAATGATGGTAACTGTTTTCGTTTAAAAATAATGTTAATTTTGATAATGCAGGAACCACAATGGTTCTTTTTTCAATGTCAACGTCAAAATTTCCTTTCAGAAAAAATTGTTAACGTATAAAATTATTGTGGTTCAATAATTTCTAATCTTTTAATAGCAACCTTGAGCTTTCCCTTGTACTATGTTAAGTGACACCATCCTATTATGTTAGTTTACATCTATATCAATATGACAATATATCTAAATAATAATAAACAAAATTTTCTATATCAGTCAATATATACAGTACTACATGTAAAATGTATTGGTGAATTGAGATTAACTTTAACCCTTCTTTCCTCTTCCCTTCTTCTGTAATAAAAAAATATATATATATATATTGGTTTTTTTTTTAAATTATAGAAGATATAGAAAATGTCAAAAGTAAGAATGATGTAGTACTTACATGCCCCAAATTCTAACATCCTCTCTTATGGGTAAGCCCAACCACCTCTCATCTTTGTCCCTTTTTTTTTCCTCTCTGATTAAGATTTTTTTTTTTTTAGATTGACACTTAGGGCTTGTTTGGTTCCCAGAATTGATTTCTTAGGAAATCAATTCCTATGCCTTTTCCAAGGGTAAGGGAATGTAAGATTACATTCCCCCGTTTAGTAATATTAGGAAAGTAAACCAATAATTCTATTTTTATTTCTATTCCCTTGTTTGGTTTGTGTAGGAAAAGGAAATAAAATTGATCTAATTTTTCAATTATACCCTTATTTATTAAACACAAGCAATATTTATTTTAATTCATTTTAAAAATTTCAGAGTTAATTTAGTAAATAGAAAAAACAATAAATGCTTTCCCAAGAAGGGGGAAACCAAAACCCAAGCTCCACCAAGGGTTTCATTTTCCCCCAATAAGGGAAATCATTTCCCTTGGGCCAGGAAATGATTTTCCTTCCATGTACTTACCAAATAATGGAATGAAATTGATTTCTCATTCCTAGATCTCCAAAACTTGAACTAAACGGGATGGATGGTTATATAAGAGATTTAATAGATGTTGGTTGTTTTTATGTTTTGATTATTGCTGCAAACTTAGGTGTTGTTGAACTCAAAAATTTATAGATGAATGTTTAAAATTAAGGGTCAGTAAAAAAAGTGCTTCAAGATGAGAGGTAAAGAGAGAAGTGAAGAGATGAGGAAGGGTTCCGCCGGTTGGTCTCACCGGCATTGGACTATGGAATGGCTGTTGGGTTGGGTTGGAGGGTGAGGGTGAGAGTGAGTGTGAGAGTGTGGGTGGGGATGTTAATAGTGTTTGGCTATACAGTTAAAAAAGCTTGTAGAATGTATTATATTTGGCACATTAAAACTGAGGACAAACAGCTCCTCAAAATTGAATATTCAAGTATTTCTCTTACAATAGTACAAACCCAACCACAGTAGGAATCCAATTCCAACAAGTGTGTGGCCAAACAAGAGTGTGTTTGGCTCTTTACCAAAAAAAGAAGAAGAGTGTGTTGGGCTAGTTTTTCCAGGTCAGATTTGCACTTGATTAAGGCTCCGTTTGAGATTGTAGTGAAACACCCAAAAGCTATAGTGAGTGACAATTCTAGGTCACTCACAACAATTTTGGTGTTTGATAAAAATTTAAAAACTGTAGTGACTCACAATTTGAGGTCACTCATTACAGAAACCCACTACAACTTGAAACCTGTTTTTCAAAACTGTAGTGAGTGAAAGTTGTAGGCTCCCATATTAAAATTTTTTTTTTCCCACTATATCCTCAATTTTTTTGTAAATTTAGAAAAAATATCCCAACATATTCCACCGTATGTTCTTTATTTTCATTGTTCTTGATATTATTAATCATGATATTTTATTGGTACCATTAAAATTAAAATATTTCAACAAAAATAATATGCATACTTATTTAATAATTTTATTTTGTGCACAAAAAATTATAAACTAGTAAAATGCCATTTTTTTCTCCAAACAAATAAGTTAAAAACATTTTCAATATTATATCTATTTTAGTAATTATAAACAGTCACAGCAATTTTGTATTACAATTTACCAAACACCTTCATTCTGCACAGCAGTTTTGAAAACATAGTTTACCAAACACTTAGCTGACTTTACTTCACAGCTGTTTTGTTTCACAGCTGTTTTACTTCACAGCAATACCAAACTAAGCCTAAGTAAGTATTTTTGGTTGTGTTAAGAACTGAATCTCGGGGTCCGGCCCGGTTGGGGGGGTGTCCGTCCAAGTCCCATCCGAAGTCCCATCCGAGTCCCATCTCAGAGTACATCCAAATTCAAACATACATTGGTGGCTTTCAAAATGAAGGCAGTTAATAAGACGCGAGAGGAATAGACAAGGGCCGGGAGGAGAGGTCATGGACATGGGTTCTCCTTCTCCAACTCCAAGCGGACCAAGGCCTGCTGCTACTCCACCCCATATCCTATAATTCCTCCAATGACACAATGCAACCCACTACTTCATCAACATGCTTCCACTGTCAAAACCAAGGTCATTGGCTTAGAGATTGCCCCTACATCTACAAAACCTCCCCTAACAAGAACATCCTTGCAGTCGATTTCCCAGAGATCGAATGCCATAAATGCCACAGACCTTGCACTGCTAAGGTCTCCCGAACCTCCAAGAACCCTGGCAGGATCTATTATGCTTGCCCTGCCACCAAATGCCGCTTCTTTAAATGGTATGACCAACTCAAGGATGCTGCCGGTGGACCCCCTCCCACTCGCTCCGAATATCCCATGTGTTCTTGCGGCGCCGGGCTCTGTAGGTTGCTGCTCGACACATCTCAAACAAATCCAAATGCGCCTTGTTTCTACTTTGTCTGCCCTATCACAAAGGTACATTAGTACACATAGCAGTGTTTTTGTTTACACAAGTCAAATGCTCGTGGTTTTGGGTTTCTTTTAGGACCCCAAATTTTCGATTCAACTCTATGACCCACATTTGTTTAATAATATGGGTCCTAAATTCTTTTCTTTTTATGAATGATTCGGATGGCAATAATATGCATTTAATTGATCAACGTATATAGTGTATATAAATTGTTAAGCTTGCTTCTTATGTATGATCATTCCACTTTGCGATTCCACTTGCATCCTATGTTTTCATGTCTGTTTAGGTACATTTGCTTGACAAACTATGTAAGTAAGTGGCTCCTGTTCGATTCCAAATGCTTTTCCCCCCATGCCATGATAGATTAAGATAAATTCCTAGAACTGCTGCATGAAATGCAACCTGCTACTCGTCTTGCAGTCTTGAGGTTCCTACTCATGTATGGATAATGGAGATGCTTTGGGCTTTGCCATACTTTCGCTTGCTTTATGTGTTTCTGATATGTGGAGATGCATCGATTTCGGACTTTTGGACAGGGTCATGGCGCTTGCCCTTTCTTCTTATGGTATGATGCTCAACCAAATACCGCATCTAATGCTCATGTAGATGAAAGCAGACACAACGCATCTCCCAAGTCTTCTTTGACTGGCCATCAAGCCATTGACACTGTAAACTATGACTTGGATGAAATAGATGAACCAAATCTTGCGCATCCAAGCAGGATCACGTTTAAGTCAGCAGACCCTCAACTTCCTCTACCTTTTGATATGGTACCTTTTGGCCCATCAGAGAACGAAGAGGAAACTCTGATAGGGATATTAGAGGAACATAATGATACTTCAAACATGGAATCCTCAACAAATTTTTCTAATTTACAAGTTGTGCCGAGGGATTATTTTCATGATCCAGTCTTGCAAGAAGGATGTTTATTGAATCCTATGATGGAGAAGGCACCCCAAGTTTCCCAGCAAACGTATATGCAGGCTGAAATTCATAGTCAACAGATAGAGTTTCGGAGGCAGAGTTCTGCTACTCAAGATACACTAACTGGAGGTATATATCTTATTGTATGTTTCTTTGTTTTATTTATTTCCAAGAATTAACATTCCCCTTTTGTGATTTTTCTTTTTGGTAGAATTCTCCTCTGTTACTACTACTAAATTGTCATTTTGATCTCCTTTTTTTCCCTTTCGTTGGGGGAAAGATCTTACCCAACAATTTTTAGAGTTTCATATATTGGGTTGGTTGGGTCGGCTTGTTTTCCCTCCTTCTGGATGCTTAACAATACCTCCATCAAAGCCTCGTTTTTGTTGTAAGTATGATTTTTTTACGTACCATTTGTTTTATTGTTGTTCACTTTTCATTTTAGGTTCTGACTTCTTTCAATTATTTAAATAGGTGTTTTCCCCGCACTTGATCCTATTTCCATTCCAAAGGAGACATATGAATCTCATTCTGAAATTCATGATTGACCTACCTCATAGTCCCTCAAATTCTGATTCCCACTCATCACCGCAAAATTCTAATCAGGATGATGCTCAGCCTTTGAGTGGTGTACTTTTCGAGCTTTCAGGCCTGAAAAATCTTTTGGGTCCATCACAAGGTAGTGTTATAGCAGGAACAATTGCGGAGGCACTTGAGCAAGCAGCTTTGCCTATTCAAAATCTTCTGCTCACTCTTCTTGAGTCAATGGATCCACTTAAGCATGAATCCATGGCATGGGCAGCAGATAGCACTTTTGCTGCTTTGGACCATCTCTCAGTTGACTATACACCTTTTTCTGATCGGGTAAGGAAGTTCATTGGTTGTGCATCATTGCTTGCTGAACTAGAACAGTTGATTGACAATGACCTCTCCTCCCAAGAGCTCATCAAGTGGTACCATAATGAGGTAGATAGGTTGGATGATGTTTCCCGCACCCATGCGGATATGGTGAATGCTTTAACAACCTCTGATCATCACCTTCTGTTGCTTCGTAAGGAGGTTTCTCGAGTAAGGAAAATGCTTCATCAAATTGAGAATCAGCTGTCACTTTGTGAGGCTGAGAGGTCAAAGCTAAAGACTCGAGTAAGTGAGACATCTAAAGACATGATTGAGTGTGAAAAAAGGTTGCAGGCTGTGGCTCAGAAAGCAGAGGAGCAATGGAACTTTGTCATCAGAGGGAAGTAAAACGAAGTGCAGCCAAGGCAGCTTTTGAAGAGGCAAGGGTTCAGCTCCGACAATGATGCTTTATTGTGATGTTGTGTTTAATGTATGGTCATCAGAGTCATGTTTTCGTAAATTATATATGCTGCTTGGTAAATGGTAATGTAGAATGTCGGAATGCTTTGACAATACTTATCATCTTTTGATTGTTTATTCTTGTTTTCATGGTCTTGGGCCTTTTGTATTGCTTGTTTATCTTTTTCCACGCAGCTTATGAAAATATAATTTTACCCACGTCGACATTTAGCGCTCCTTCGCAGTTGGAATGAATATACGATAGTAATCATAGTAGGGTGAAGCATGAAGTTGAAATGAATTGGGTTGGGTTGGGCAAGCCGTAATTAATTTGGGTCCACATAGTGATGGACCGTTGTACAGGCCTCAGGTTTGAGATTCCGAAGGTTATAATACTTTTAAATTTTTAAAAACGAACGCAAAACGAACGCTACAATAGACACCAAGGAAATTAAATTTGTACTTAAACAAAATAAAAATTAAATTAAATTTTCAGGAAAAAGAAAAGAGAAAAAAAATTCCTATATCCGCGTCTGCCTCGGCATTTGCAACTTTGTGTGTCCGGTTGATTACAAATTTACAATCACATTTTTATTTTTATTTGGATTAGCAAAAAAGAAAAGTAGAATTTTACAGTACACAAAACAAATTCTTATGTGAGAGTGTGGTGGTGATTGGCAGCTTCTTCTTTCCTAATATGGCTGACGATCTCCGGCCTTCTCAAACTCAAGAGCAATGAGCTCTGGTCGATTATCACATTCGACGTCGGGCCTTCGCCTTTGCATTGAAAATTCGTCCCTGTCTACTCGGTAATTCGCAGTCTTTTTCGCGTTGAATTTCTTTTTAGACCCAAATCTTCTCTAATTTTATATATATGTAATTTTTTTGTTTTCAATTCCACGAAATCCGAATTTTCCTCCTCCCTCCTTGTACAACTTAATTGCATTTCACTGCTCCTAAGATTTTGATGATTTTTCTTGGTTACAGTATTTGATGCTTTATTCAGCCGCAGACTAATTATATATGCGTGTGTGTATTGTGTAATTAAGTTTTCCATTTTTTTTCTCTTTGCTTTTTGTTGGGATCAGAATTTAAGTTTTCCATCAGACAGAAATTCAATTCAAGCACGCAGTGTAATGCCAATGGAGGAGGCAATGACAGGAAAGGAAAAGGCACGCCGATCAAACGGTTGCAATCCCGTCAAGAAAGGCGGTCCTGTGTCCATGGATCATGTGCTTTTGGCTCTCGGAGAGACCAAGGAACAGAGGGAACTCAGAATTCGTAGTCTTTTTAACTTCTTTGACACCGCAAATCTTGGCTATTTGGACTATGCCCTGATTGAGGCCGGCCTTTCGGCTCTTCAGATACCCTCTGAGTACAAGTATGCCAAGGAATTGTTAAATGTCTGCGATGCCAATCAAGATGGCCGTGTTGATTACCAAGAGTTTAAGCGCTACATGGACGATAAAGAGCTTGAGCTCTACTGCATCTTCCAAGCAATAGATGTCGAACATAATGGTTGCATTCTGCCTGAAGAGCTCTGGGATGCACTTGTTAGGGAAGGTATATCCACACAGCTAACTCTACTACTCTTTCACTATTACTATATCTTTCATACTTTCACGACTACGTCTTTCACTTTTAATCATTGTGCCTTGTTAAATGTTTAAAGATGTGAAGACAAGCCTGTAAATCATTTAGATTTTTGTCTGTTTGTATAAGTTTATCAGTGTTTTTTCCCTATAAACTTATCTTATCCCTTAAACTAAAAGCCTTGTCTCAAAATTGATTTTCCTTTGGTGACTTGTTTTCGTTCTATAAGCCACACCAGCCCTTCTTTTGCAGGGATTGAAATTGATGATGAGGAACTTGCTCTTTTTGTTGAGCGTGTTGACAAGGATAATAATGGTGTCATAACATTTGAAGAATGGAGAGATTTTCTTCTGCTTTACCCGCACGAGGCAACCATAGAGAATATTTATCATTATTTGGAAAGGGTATGCCTTGTTGATATTGGGGAGCAGACTGTTATCCCAGAAGTCATCAGTAAGCATGTCCATGCAAGTAGATATTTGATTGCTGGGGCAGTAGCAGGAGCAACATCACGTACAGCTACTGCTCCTCTTGATCGTTTAAAGGTTGTTTTGCAAGTACAAATAAAACAAGCTCGTATTGTGCCCGCAATAAGGGAGATATGGAGAGAAGGGGGATTAATGGGCTTTTTTCGCGGAAATGGTTTAAATGTCTTGAAGGTGGCTCCTGAAAGTGCCATCAGGTTCTATACTTATGAAATGCTGAAAAGTTTTAGTGTCCATGCTAATGGTGAAGAAGGTAAAGCTAATATTGGCACTACAACTCGCCTTGTTTCCGGTGGTTTAGCAGGTGCGGTGGCACAAGCTGCTATTTATCCCATGGATCTTGTTAAAACACGAATACAAACTCATGCTGGTGTAGGTGGAAAAATTCCAAGTCTTGGAATTCTGTCTAGAGAAATATGGGTTCAGGAGGGACCCCGGGCATTTTATAGGGGCCTTGTTCCATCTCTTCTTGGGATTGTCCCTTATGCTGGCATTGATCTTGCTGCTTATGAAACCTTGAAAGATATGTCCAAGAAATATATGCTGCATGACGGTGGTAAGGATTTTATTTTTAAATTAGCTTACTTTTCCTCATCACTTTTCGGCTCTATGTTTATCGTGTTTTGCCCCAATTCCGCCATTTTGTTATATGCTGTAATATTAATTTTTTGTAGAACCTGGTCCTCTTGTACAATTGGGATGTGGGACAGTATCAGGAGCTCTTGGAGCAACATGTGTTTACCCATTGCAGGTTGTCAGGACAAGGTGCATTGTGGAAATATCGATATCCAGCTTGGCGCATCACTTTTTATGATGTTTGTTTTCTGTTAGTGTTTTTCAACTGACACGATTCTGCTATTTGTTTTCAGAATGCAAGCCCAGCGGTTTAATAATGAAACTGCTTATAAGGGAATGGCTGATGTATTCAGGAGGACCTTCCAACATGAAGGACTAAGGGGATTCTACAAAGGAATATTTCCTAACCTCCTTAAAGTAGTTCCATCTGCAAGTATTACTTATATGGTTTATGAGTCCATGAAAAAGAGTTTGGACTTAGGGTAAGAGAATTGTGCAGCTTCAACCAATGACTACATGAAGTAAGTGGCTGACTGTAGAGTTAACACATGTTTACAATGTTATCTTGATGAAGATGTTGATGGGAAGAATAAGGTTCCTAATTGAATAGATCAAATCATTTTTTTAGTCATAGCATAAACAATAGTGTTAGTGTTAGATTCCTCAAAAGGGCAAAATTGGCTTGTCCGTAAATTTGGGTGTCCCAAAACTTGTATGCAATGGGACACCATTGTATTGTAACACCCCAAGCATAGTGTGTAACTTGAGCACATTGTAATACCTCTCGTACAACCATTTGATCATGATATGTGAGACTTTCATAACTGGTACTATGGATTTTATCAGTCAAAAGTTTGCGTCCCAAAGGAAAGTATCATAATTTTAAGACTGGTTCTACCTTATACTTGCTAAATGTAGGGTTTCCCTGTGCCTGCTCATGGTTTCATTGATCAGGCTCAAAAATTGCCCTCATACTTGTTAGTGCAACCTCTTAATTTGAAAGTTGTAATTCGTCTTGCTCTAATCAGATTTGGTTAAGTAGTTTTGATGATTGATTGTTTGACATTAATTCTCTGTATATTTCTCTTTTGTGTTCCTTCTGACATCTGAAATATGTGTTACACATCTGTTTCTTTATTTTGTCGTCAAATCCGCTCCTGGGTCTTTCTTCTAAGTAGCTGTGTGTACTTTGAGTTATAATTTGAATCTTCATCATTCCTTCTATATTCTGAATTTGAAAATTCTCCTGCCTGATTCGTTTGGTTTCTAAGTGAATTCCTCCCTTGGGAACAAATTCGAATTTGATGACTTAAGAAGACCAGTCTGGAACCCTAGGCAAATTGGTACACTTTTGGTCAAGTCTAAATTGAATTTTGGGACTCTTAATTCATGCAACAAGTGTGGTATGTATCTGTTTAGTTGTATGTAGCCCTGTATACTTGCAAGGTGGTGAAGGATGAATGTTTTTTGGATTAAAATGTGAAATCCTTGCATATTTGATATTCTGATCTGTGACTTTGAGTTTGGTACCCAGTTTGCAAATTTTCCTATAGTTAATGGTCATGAATGTTGCTGAGTTGTGGACCTGTGGTAACTCCTCAAAAATTATTATAAATACTTTCAAATTATATATGCAATGTTGATGCTGATTGAGAAGGCTGAGTGCATTGAGCTGTGCATATCTAACTAAATTTAGTGGGAGTAATGATGGTCATTAATTTGATTTGGTCGTTTGTATGTTTTGATTACCGAAAGCTCCGCGGGATCTACCACTAGTCTTCGGCCGGAAGGGTGTATTGCACAAAAACGCCGGGGAGGCAGAATTTCTAAAGAAAGGGATTGATTACTGGGATCGTTGCCCGTTACGGCAAACCGAAGACTTTTATCTAGCTAGCTTAATGGTTAAAGCACAGAACTAGAGGTCCTGAGATAGTGATTCGAACTCACTCCAAAATAATACTTAAATAGAGATGAAGTACACGCCAGTTAGCTATTGGGATGCTTAATGACATGACCCAACGTCTCAGACCGGCAGAGACTTAACGGCTCGCCATGGAAGAAGCTTATGAGCCGGTGTAGAGTCTGCTGATGGCTCGGGATGAAGAGAGAGAAAGAGAAATAGAGGAGAGATGGGCGATGTGGGCAGCGCCGGCAGGTAGGGCTGCCATTGGAGCTAGGTCGGGGCTGGATGGGGATGATCGCACCTCGTCTTCTTCTTTTTTTCTTTTTTCCTGTCTCTTGTTGTTTTAATTTTAGTTGTAAATTTAATTTTTTTTATACGAAATGACAATTTGAACCCAAAAAGAAAAATTGTAAGTGCTCTTTTTTTTTTTTGGAAAAATTTGTTCTTTTTTTATACAATATATAAGTTTGTGTCTTTAATTAACTCAAGTTAAAATACGTGTCCGATTGTTCCATAAGTTGTCCCATTTAAAACAATTTTCCCTTTCTAGTTTCTACCAAGAATATGAGAATTGATGCAAAAGCAACTGCATATACATCTTCGTGGAAAAGAATCAATACCTTTGAATTTTGACTACATCATCTATATACAAAAATTCATAACTGCACAATATAATTTTATAATTCTTTTTATATTACTTGAGCTTAACATAATAATCCTAATACTCTAAAGAAATTAATACCATTTTAGCTTTAAAAACTTTTGTAAAGTTGTCATGGCTATGTTGATAAAAAGTTTGATCCTATGGAAATATAGTCGGATTAATTACATATGAGATATATATATATATTTATCCAATTTTCAACCAAACGTATATATATTGTATATAAGAATTAAGTGAGTGGCATTGCCATGGGTGATTCCACTACTTAAATGAATGATATGAGCGAGGAAGCTCCCTGTAGCTCCCACATGATTGAGCAACAACTTCTCAAATATGCATCATGGCCCTGGTAAAATTCTGTCTGTTGAATTAATTAATTAAGGACCCAGATACGTATATATATATATATATACCTTGGTCAATACCCATTGGTGCTGGCTAGCTTTTATGCATTTTTATATTCGAATTAAGAATGGAAACTTACAACATTAACTAATTTCTTTAATTGGATGGTTGGTTGGTTCATTCATTCATTCATTTGGGTTTGGTCTTGCACTCTTAGCTAGCTTGTGTTCCGACTTCTAAGCATGTAATCAGATATGCAACATGTATGTCGGCATGCATGTTGTGATCGTATCATGTTATTCATGTCATTGGTTTTTTCTAATTTTTTTAAAAGTAAATAATTAAAAACCCCATAATTAGAGATAAAATCTCTCATAACCTTCATCTAAAATTTAGCTTTTCTAAAACCCACAATCTTACACTTAATATTTTCTTAAACCCCCTAGTCAACTTACACCCATCTACAGTTGACCATCTTTTAAAAAAAATTCCAATTATACCATGTTTTCTTTTTTCTTCCAACCTGTGCATGAATCTTTCTCTATGTAACTTCTTTTTTTTTTGCCACACTCTATGTAACCTCCTTATCTCCTTTGGTTTGCTCTCTCTCTCTCTCTCTCTCTCTCTCTCTCTCTCTCTCTCTCTCTCTCCTCTGGTTAGCTCTCTCTTTCTTCTCTGCGAGCTCCTATGGCCGGTGTCGCACCTCATCTCATCATCATGTAGTTGCAATCCACCTCCAACTCGAATGACTAGAAGCAGAATGACGGTGACATCGCAAGCTCCGATCGCAGCTGAACACTTCCTCTTCTGCGAGCTCCTCTGGCCGACGTCACACATCACCCCATCGGCGGCATGCTCCGATCGTAGCTGAACGATTATGCTTGGCAGGCTGGAGTTGATGTGGCAGCTCCTGGCCTTAGAGCTATGGTTTTCAAAAACAATTATGCTTGAGGTTTTAATGTGGTTGTGGAAGCCGAAGTCGAGGCCAGAGCAGTGGTTCAATCGAGCATAGAGAAGCTTGGATTCTTGGGGTTGTCGGCAAAGTTGACTTCGGGGGTGAAGTAGTTGCTGCCGGAGAGGTTGGCGCCGAGTAGCTTGATTGAGCTAGTGTGCTGGCTATGGGAGATTAAGGAGAGGTAGTCCTGGAGTTGTTTGGGGCTTATGAAAATTTCATTTTAATGGAATATGATTTTGATGGCATGTATTAAAGTTTAAGTGCATTTAATGAAACTGAATTTGAGTTCATTGAAATTGAATTGAATTTACTAAATTCACTGAAACTGTGAAATTAAATTTGCAGGTGAAAACAAATTTGAACGACGATGGCTACGTAGTCTAGGATTTGAGTTTGAAATCAGACGACATAGCTTAAGGTTTGAATTTTGTTGATTTCAGTTTCACTAAAAACAATTTCACTAAAAATTATTTTATCTATTTTTCTGTAACGTCTATGTCAATAATATTGAAAGACACTTAGGATGGAAAAAAATATCATGCCTAATGATATCCTTACATATTAAATTATTTACACCACGTGACGGTATATCAAATATACCCAATAATTTTTTCGTTAATGCTGGATAGCCTGTGGTATATTTTCTAATATTCGTTCAACGTGGAAAGGCAAAGGAAAACTGAAAAAGTGATTTCGACGGAGGCTAGATTGTAATTATTCTGATATGCACATATATTTTCTAGCTAGCTGTGGAAGATAAATGGTACTTTTGAGTTTTGACTGAGTGATCCACACTGCACATCACTGCGGGGAAGCTTCGTTTATCATTTTCATGCCACCTTTTACTTAGCTTTTGTCTCGTGTAAGTGTGTGTATATATATATATATATTATATATATCATCTTTAGGTTGCTTTTGCTTAGCTTTATGCTGTTATAGGTTCCCCTTTTAAATCTTCCACATGAAAGGCAAAACAAAAGATGCATGCTTAAAAGCAAGTATTAAGGTCCCGTTTGATTTACTGTTTTGGAGTTTGAATTGTATGAGATTTCATTTTAATGTTTGTTATATATAGGGTATAGTTATATAAATAGTTATTAATTATCTTCAAATAAAATAAAATAAATTTTGGGAGGTTAATTTGGAAAACTAAGTGGCGCGTACGTACATACAGAATTACAGATAAGAGTTTTATTATAAATGGAAGCCGTTGCACTGACCCCGCGGAAATCTCTGGCTCTCAGCACAGCACTCTGTTTCTCTCTCTGTTTTCTCTGTTTTCATTTTCTCTTTGTCTGGCTCTCTCTTTCGATCTCTATCTGTTAATTTCTCTGAATCAGACATTTCTTTATATCTGCATGCATGTATTAATCTTTCCTCTTCTGCCAAGAAAGCAAGAATTAATCAATGCTTTTCAATCCTTTTTGTTGTTGTAGATTCTCTCGAGTCTGACACACAGATAACCAAATAGGGTTCGTTGGATCAGTTGGCAATGCGCGCAACTGGGGAGAAAAACACAGAGACAGGGACAGAGAAATAGAGAGAGATAGAGAGAGAGAGAGAGAAGAAGAATATATGAGAAATAAATTATATATTAAAAGCTAGCTTCTTCTTTCAATCTTTTGTGTTGTGGAAGTTGGAATCCCTGCCCATTCCTCTGTCCTTCCCTCTTCTACATTTCATTTTAATTTAAGTTTCATTTCATACCCAGCTGGAGGCTTTATAGCCTTTATATATCTCTCTATATATAAAGAATGAGTTTGTTGTTATGTATCATGTCATATGAAAACTTTTAGCTGCTGCTGCTTCTGTTTCCTCCAAATCCATACAAAAGCAGGGTACGCACCTACATATCCCCCAATATTAATATATATACATGCTAATCTTATTATATATTATATGCCAATATCCCAATTAATATCCGATCCCGATCACATCTTCTGAGTAATCTCAGTCCTTCTCTCTGCCATAAATGGGTGGTTGATGCCTAATTTCTTTTTCATTAATTAAAATCAATCTTATTGTGTTTCCATCATTCATATATTTCTTTTTTCCTTTTTTTCTGGTAAGCTGGAGAAATACAAATGTATATCATACATATATTTCATACAATCGATTAAACCTCATAATAATTTAATTCATTGATGATTTTCGGTTTCGTTTATTTTCAGGATCGCTTTTGTAGAATATATCAATATATATCATTATCATGTCATCTGTGCAAGCACGAACAGGGCGACATAGGCAACGTTATGAGAACAATTTTCGCCTTGTTTCTGGGTAATTATATTATTATATATGCATTAATTGCTTCCCTTCTTTTATTTTTAGTTAATATCAGTTGCGTGTCTTTACTTATATATCTTTAGAAGTACTGGGTTCAAATTGAAAATCTGCTTTCAGGCTCTTTAATGTAAGTTTTATGCAATAAACTAATTAATTAATGATGCATATACAATAAAAGGTATCTTCCTCTTTCCTAATTAAACCCAAGTCCCAACCACTAGCATATGTTTTATGCAGTTGTTTAGCATATAGCTTATAGCATATAGCATAGCATGCTTGACTTTGCATGTGCAGGGCAGCAGGAAGAGAAGCATCTCCAACTTCTATGATGTAATTAATTAATCTATTGTCTTCTTCTCCTTCTCATGAGTCATGATCATATTATAGATTAGATTATTTATCATTGAATTGCATTTGATACACTATATCCATCAAAATAATCCCTGGCGGGATGGCTTCAGTTTAATTAATTCATAAAATTTTTGGATTTGTGTGATCTATTTAAATAATTTGTCTCTCATTTTGAACAAAGAATTCTTAATCACAAAATTAATTATTATCATAATAATCAATCCCATAATTATATTATCTTGACCTTTCTTTCCTAGGAAACGGCACAACTTAATAAGTGGGGATTTCTGAATACTGATCTAGTAGCTAGTGTTGCATATATGGTCATATTTATTTATTTAATTACATATATGCATGTACTGATTTATCATGTACATACAACAGATGTATTCCTTACCGAATTATAGAAGAAGAAGATGAAGATAGTGATCATCATAGAATTGAAGACAGGATACAAGTTCTTATGGTTTCTTCACCAGACCGGGATGACCGAGTGTTCCCAAAAGTACTTTCATTAATTTATATATTTATTTAATTAATTAATATATCTAGCTATGACATTAATTAATTGAAGTTAACTGTAAATCGATCAGGGTGGATGGGAGGATGATGAGACGGTTTTAGAAGCTGCTTGCCGGGAAGCTTTGGAGGAAGCAGGGGTGAAAGGAACACTTAGAGTATGTTATGTTCCATTAATATGTTTGTTTGTACGTTTTGATTTTGCAGGGTAGCTAGCGAACTGGGTTTAATTTCTATATATTAATTTGTTTAATGAATGAATGAATTAATTAGGAAACTCCTCTGGGAGTTTGGGAGTTCAGAAGCAAAAGTAGAGAGAACGTGTGCAGTCTGGAGGGAGGATGCAGAGGCTACATGTTTGCTTTAGAGGTCACCGAAGAGCTTGAGACTTGGCCAGAGCAGCAAAACCGTGATAGGAAATGGGTACGTACGTTAGCTACTAGCTATTTCTACATACATGCCCATATGTATTCTCAGTAATTAATTAAACATTTCAATTTATAGTAATTATAATTAAGTAGCATAGTACGTACAGCTAGCTGCTTCTTAATTTCTAGGTTATAGTTACTAGCAGCTGATGCATGCTGATCATATGTGATTTTAATTGTAGCTAAACACAAAGGAGGCATTTAGAGTGTGCCGTTATGAATGGATGTGTAGAGCATTGGAGCAGTTTGTGAGAGTTATGACAATCTCTGATGATAATAATGATGATGATGATGATGGCGATGGTGATGGTGATGAGGGCACTGGAAAAGTAGTGGATGATGAGGATCAGATGATGATGGGATCTGCAGATGATCAAGATGATGTGATCAAAGCCCCGGATGATGATGATGATAATGTACCTAATGAACCGATGGTAGGAAGTACTGGTGATGATGATGATGATGTTGTGGGCGTGGCATCAGCTGCTGAATGTCAAATGATGTCATCAAAGACAAACAGCTGCAGCTACGTAAAGACATCTTCAGATGGTAATCAACACCATCATGTTGATGTTATTGGTCAGATCACTTCATTGTCATGGCATGTCGCCCTCAAGAGGTTGCCATTGACATGATCCGGCCATCCATATCCTGCAGCTTGCTACCATATCTATATTAATTTATGCTACTACTCACTGCGTACTGGTACACTGGTTTACAATTTCTCGATGGATCAATACGTCTGCCACTACAAAAATGTTTAATTAAATATTGGTGAAACTACTTAATTTGTCCATTTCATCATTTTTAACTAAAGTGCAACTTTTAAAATCTTCTTAGCTAGAACGATCGATGCAAACTTGATGTACGTAAATTAAATATATGTAAGTTATGCAACGGTAGAAAGTTTCAACGTATATTTAATCTCCTCCAAATTGTATGGATGCATGCCACATTAATTTCAATACCCCTAGTATATAGTCCACATTAATTCCACATTAATTCTAAAATATATATATATATATATATACAGTAGCGGATCTAAAAATATAAGCATGGGAGCAAGATTAAAAAGCTCACAAGTCCTTCCATTGAGGAATTTATTAAATATGAGTGTTAAAGAAGAGAGAGACACAATAATGAACTTGCCAAAACGAAATTGTTTTGGCAAATTGATTTTTTTTTTTTTTTAAAAAGGCCCAGTTGCATATGAATATCAAGTTAAGATTTGGTTTTACTGGTCACTAGAAACAAAAGAGTACAAAATTCAATTTTCATTTTTTCAACTTATAGAGCATAAGAGATATATATCAAAAACATAATATTTCCCCTCTATGACCGCCAGATCCAAAATAATCCCTTCTAGAGCTGGCAATTGCCATGAATTTCTGATGCTCTAGTTTGGGACAGTCGCGGTTACGATGACCAAGGCTCTAAGCCCATCACAATAAGCACAACCCTTAACCCCGCTTACATTAGTAATTGCATCCACATCTTTCATTGGATTATTAAGCCAACACAGGTGGAATCCTTTGTTTTGCCTCTTGAAAAAGGTGCTTCAATTGTTTATAAATGCTGTTACTATTCCAATCTTGCCACACCTTCCTGTTCGTCCAATCCTGTGGACATAGTTTCCAATTTCTGCTAGCATGTCATAATTGAGATTCTCTTCCTCTAGGTTGTCTTCTCTCCTCTTTCAGACATTTTAACAAACACCATTGTTGCAAACTTGCCCCTACAACTCTTTCACCATCCATGGATTCCTGGGGTCAACCCCTTTCATCAAGCCTAAGATTTTTGGGTTCATAGGATCAATTGACCCCATTGACCCCATGGTAGATCCGCTTCTGTGTATATGTATATATATATATACATATATGTGTGTGTATATACATGTCCCTTCATGTGCGTGATTTTATATTTAAGAATAAATAAGAGATTTCTTATAGAGTCCAATTTATATTTTATTTGATAATTAGAATTGTCTATGTTGAACCGTAAAAATTCAAAAAAAGAAGATAAAAACACAGTCACACATTAGAGTGTTCAAATGAAATTAAACTCCTAAATGGATGAGATAAGTGATAAAGATAGAAGAAATCTTATTAGAATATTTTATTTCTAAGTGTGATTACTATTTGAATTTAAATTTTGGGTGATCACATCCTCATCTTCTTAAACTTCTGGTGGTCTCTATAAATAGAGCATGAGAGGTTCAAAAGAGTAAGAGGGAAATAAACACCGAAAGGCTGCAGAGGAAAGGAGAGGGTTCCAAAGAGAGAGGAAAAAGAAGAGAGCAAAAGGTTGAAGAAGTGGAGAATAGAGAAAAAAGAAAATTTCTACAGAAAAAGCCATTGCTGCTGTTCAAGTTGAAGGTAGAGCTTGTGACAAGGTGTTCTCTTCAAATAGGGGAGTTCTGATCTGAACTCCCCACCAAAGTTGATCTCTTCAAATGAAGGAGTTTTGATCTGAACTCGCCACAAAGTTGTTCTCCTCAAATAGGGGAGTTATGATATGAACTCCTTATAAAAATCATGTTCTCCTTGATATGGGGTTCTAATTAATCCTAACCTCCCAACAAATTATTCAGCAACAACAAAATTCTCTTTTCTGAGCCAACAAAGAAAACAATTAGACATAATGCAAGGCCCGTGAGCATTGCATTTCTAAATTGGTTGTCCGAGAACAACATTTGGATTTTATATGAATCCTCTCATTGATGCTTATGGGCAGCAACCTGGATTCATTACAAATCCATTCAAAATTATTGCTCTTGGGCATCAATCAAAGTTATAAAAAAAAAAAATAAGGGGGAACAAGTGGCAAAAAGCCATGAAATACAACCTCCTAATGTTTGCCGCACTCTGAGAAATGGCACAAAGCCTAGTTGCCTTGTGGTATTTAAGTTGTTGTCCAACTCCATCAAACTATTGAACTGTGGTCGGAGAGCAAAAAATATCATTCCAAGGCCTTAGTATAAGTTGTAGCAATAAAGTTGAAGCTGCCACTTGTTTTAAAACTTTAATGAGGAATAGGGAGGAAAGGCTAATGGAGAAATTCATCTTGCGGGGCTTGCTAAGCTTGCTTCCTGGCTTGCGTGCTCAAAGGACCAAAGTCTCACCAACTAGGCCCACAAGAAAATAAATTCCAGTTTCTATTTTGATTGCAATTTGCAATTAAGAGTGCAAGTTCACAAATTAATTAAGCTTGCCTCGGCAAATTAACATGCCCATTATAAATAATAAAAAAAGTGTCAATTAATTAATAATTGACACAAAACAAATAGTGGACACATAGTTAAATTCAGATTTGCTCATTAAAATATGAAATGTGTCAATTAACAAATAATTGATACGAAATATTTAGTGGGCACAAAACCAAATTTATGTTTGCCCATTAAAAAAATATAAAGTGTATCAATTAATAAATAATTGATACGAAATATTTAGTGGGTACATATTTAAATTCATGTTTGCCCATTATACAAAATAAATGTGTCATTTAACAAATAAATGATACAAATATATTAATGGGCGCATTCTCTTAAATCCAAATTCCACATTCCAAATTCCAAATTCTAAATCTCAATTCCTAGTTCATTTTCTTAATAATACAAAACCATTCTTCCAATTGGTGCAAAACCAAGTCTCTCAAATCCAATTCTAAATTCAACTCCAAAATGGCATAAAGCCAACCAAATTCAAATTCCTAATGAACTACATTCGGTTTGATCCCGTCAAGGGTATGTAGGCAACCTATACTTAAATTTATGTGCGACCGTAACCAAATCAAATCCATTCAAATTTCTTAGAAATTAATTCTATACCTAAAGTTCCGAATTAATTTCTCAAATCAAATCCAAGAGTTCTATAGCCCTACCCAAATTACTAAAATCATTTAAATAGGTCATTCACCTATTTAATTCCCAAAAACTTGAAACTACGTGTGGTTTGATCCCGCAATGGGTACGTAAGCAATCTAGAACCAAATCTAGATACAACCGCAGCCCAAATCGAATCCCTGGTTCAACCCAACTAAATTCACCAAACAGATTACCCAATTAAATCTCAATTTTCCAATGAGTCATTCACTCATTGGGAATCCCAAATCCAAATACTCACACACCTCAATAAATGATTTCAGTGTCGTCGTAATTGGAATCAAAAGGTCTTCTCTTGTACCTTGTATCAAGATATTGTAATTAAGAGATGTACTTCATCTTTAATGAGTCGTATCCTAAATAATAAAACTCTATTCACTAAATGAGTAGAGTGAGATTATGCTGAGTAACAAATATAAATTATTAATATAATAATTTATTATCAAATTTTTCTTCAACAATCTATATTTTAAGTTTCGAATAATTATCTTTACAAAAAATTAGTTAAATAAAAAACTATTTACTTATTTAATTAAATGATAATTATTTCAAATATTTATTAAAAATATTTTATTCGTCTATGTATTTCTTCAAAATTAAATAGTCTAATGTTTTCAATCAAATACTCCAGTTTTGAAATCAAATACCCAAAGTCCAGCAGTCCCCCCGCCGACCACCTGTCACTCGTTCGCCAGTCACTTACACGATGACTTTCCAGATTAAAAATTCTGAATTTGTTACTGATGATGTATCATGTACAATGTCGGTATTTAAAAAATTTCCAAATTGCATTTCATATAGCAGTAAAATGAAATCAGTAGGGGAGAATCATATCGGAGGAGATCAATTATGATCGAAATTCGAATTCTAGATAGTAGTTACAATTTTAGAGATGAGATTGAGCCCATCACTTTAGCTCAGGACACGTCAGCACATCACTTCCTTTCTAAAAAAGAACCAAAACACCGCTGCCCCATCGAACAATCTCTCCGCCATTTTGTCTTAACTGACACGTTGGCAGTGCAGTAGTTGCTGAGATAAGCATGAAACTAATGATTTATTTATTTATTACAAGGAAAGGAAAGGGGAAGGGATTCAATCCATGTATTAACCAAATCAAAGTTGAAACAAAAAAAAACGATACAATTTGTCTGCTTCCTGGAATTGTCTACGCGTCAAGTGCGAACGTTAGATGAATATCCACGCTCCTACAATGTGTCTGGAAGCCACGTACTAATCTTCTTCTTCTTCATCTTCTCAGGCTCTCAGCCACCAGCTTTCCAATTTCCGCGTACAAAACGTGTTGGTCAATTATTACTAAATACTAAGCTAACTTTATATTTTTGTCAAGACTAAACACACATCAATCCATTATCCACGTGGATTCTCATCTCAGTTATATAAAAGCAAGCAGACTCCATTCATACATCGAAATTTCCCTTGTGACTAGTTAGGTATCTTATAAATCATCAATTATAAATTTGACTAAATACAGTTCCACAGTCCCACTCCCACTCCCACTTTCCGATGGTATTATTTGCTTGGAGTCAGTTGGTTGCTGCCTTGCTGGGAGGAGGGAATGGAATGTGGCTGGATTCGTGAAAAGAAAGAGTGAGACGCGCATCAGCATCAATCGCGTGTGCAAATAGACTAGACTAGAGTGCCTAGTAATTAACAGGTGGCGCACACAGAATGGAGGGAAATTGTCAAATGAGACCACATCATCACTTCATCTTAGTCACCTCATATCCTAAAATAAGGATTGCCAAATTGGAAATTACCAAATGCGAAATGCGAAATGCGAAATGCGAATGAATTTGGTATTTTACCCAAATTTAAGCTTTATACTTATAATTGATAGGATTTGGATGAGAGTGATTCGGGCCGCAACTGCAACTCAAACTGCAATGCAAGCAACTCTCACCTCTTCTATTCTCTTCTAGGAAAATTATGCCTGCTTAAATTTTTTCTCCCTTATTTCTTATCATCTCCTATTATTACAAAATAAATAGTTTTTTATGTTTTTTTAAAACAACTAATAATTTTTTATTTTTGAAGAGACACATACTCACAGACACACAGACAGAGACAGAGTTGAGGTCTACCTTCAGCCTTGAGCCTTGAGGGAGGGAGGGAGGGAGGGAGGGAGAGAGAGAGAGTTTCTCGCTCAGTTGAAATATTCAAGGATCGAAGGTTGAAGGTAAGATAGCCAATGGAGCCAGAGTCTGGACTTTCGATGCCTCCCCGCAACCCTTCTCAGGTTCAATCTCTAAATTCATTGCTCTCTTTTATTGATTCTTATACTTTACATATTGAATTTGCATATCTCTGCTCTGCTACTTAGTTTGCATCCACATATGCCCTCATTATTATTTCATTTATTGCCAAAATCTCAGTTATCTTCTTCTTCGTCCACTCTTTGAGTTTGAGGTAACTCTGGTCGATCCGTAGCATCCTTTTATGCTTTGCACGGAATCCGTCTTTTTTCTGCTTCTCCTCCTCCTCCTCCTCCTCCTCTGTAACTAGTAGTGATTCCGAGATCTTAGGATTTCTCACTATTCCTTGCATAGCTTTTGCCTATATTCACATCCTCTTCCTTCAATTTCAAGTTTCAATTCTTCAGTATATTTGGTAAAAGATTCTTTTCGTTTGGTCAACTTGTTGTGTTTCGTGGCCTCTTATTAATTACTCTTATTATTATTTATTTCTCTGATGATGTTATATTCTTAGAACTATATATAATCTAATCTTATTTTAATTTGATCTTGATATAGATTTTTAATTCCCCAGGATTTTTCATCCTGAGTAGGAGTTCTTCGTATGTTTGTACTAGCTACTAGCACCTATACTGGTGTTTCTTTCCGGGCTTAGCTTTAAAAAATATGAAAGTATATGAAGCGTATAGGTGTAGTGAATTAACAACCCTGTGATCTTTTCTTTGATGTATCGAGGATTAGACAGTTTAGCAAACAACACAAAAGCAATAGTAGCAAAAGTAAAACACACAAAGAAGACCAACATTTGTTCTCGAGGTTCGGCTAACTTTGCCTACATCCCCATGTGATCCTTGGAGAATCACAGCTGCACTATGAAGATTAGAAATCGATTACAAGAGCTTATTGAAACCCTAAAACCAGCCCTCTACCCGCAGCTCCTTCTCTCTCTATTTATCACTCTTGAGTTTCTGCTTTTTTTCAGAACTTATGAAGACTTGAGAAACTCTTCTCTTCTAAAATTTTATACCTGCCAAGCCCTATTTATGGACTAGAGGGTTTAGCTTACATTCTTTGACTTATTAGGAAAGCCTAAACCTTTTATAATAGGGAAAGGAACTTTATTCCCTAAATCTAACCTTAAATCAAGTAGGAAATACTAATGAGAACTATTTTCCTAAAGCTACTGGGAAATACTAGTGCATACTTTTCTCTAGTTTCCTAAACTGATTAGGAATCCTAAAACCAATTAGGACTTCAACGAGCCAAACACAACAATAGGCTCAGTTGTAAACCAGACCAACACAGGCCTTCTTGTTCATGGAACCACTGTCATCAGTGGATAGCTATTCCCAACTCCCAAGTGTATGATCAAATGATTATTGACCAGGTGGAAACATAATTGAATTCTTCTCAGTCAATCACTTTGGTATCAACTATGTGTTCTTCACATAAGGATTTAGGCTTATAATCATCTCATATATGGATTCTCTTCTCCTCTGTCCTGGGCTGGAATGTGATTCATTAAATACCAGCTAGTGTAACTAATTAACCTCTTGTTGCTTTGCAGTTTTCATGGGCAAATCTCTCCAGAAATCTATTACTTGCATACCAAAGCCTTGGTGTGGTTTATGGGGACCTGAGTACTTCTCCTCTCTATGTTTATACTAGCACATTTGTAGGGAAGTTGCAGAACGATCCAAATGAGGAAGTGATATTTGGTGCATTTTCCTTAATTTTCTGGACGCTTACACTGATACCCCTGCTTAAGTACGTCTTTATCCTTTTGAGTGCTGATGATAATGGTGAAGGTGTGGTGAGACTTGAAGTTTTAATATAACCTTGTCTACTTTTTATTTAGTACCTTGACTACTTTTTATTTAGTCTCCATTGGGTCATATATATTATATCTAATTGATATCAGGTGGGACATTTTCTCTTTACTCGCTGCTTTGCCGCCATGCAAAGTTTAGTTTACTTCCCAACCAACAAGCAGCTGATGAGGAGCTCTCAGCCTACAAATATGGTCCCTCATCACATGTTGTAGGCTCTTCTCCATTAAAAAGATTTTTGGAGAAGCATAAAAGGCTGCGGACAGCCCTACTAGTTGTGGTTTTATTAGGTGCTTGCATGGTCATAGGAGATGGTGTGCTCACTCCTGCAATTTCAGGTAAGTTAGTAGGTTGGTGCTGTCAAACTGAGATTAGCCAAAGTTTCTCAATGTCGTTTTCATGTCCAGTAATTGTTTGATGTGAATAGAGGAACCTATGCATTTATGTAATGTTAGTTACATTTACGGAAACCTGGGACAGACAATAAAAAGAAAAAACCCTTAATGTTAACATTTGTTAATAAGTTGTCTTGTCCCATTCAGTGACATCTGGTAAAAGTGGAATGATACTAAGTCAATTGTTTTGTACACAAGACCCACTATAAACACAAGGAAAATGCTTACATGTACTGCTGCATACAATACACTAGTGAACATATTCAGCCTTTCATTTAATAGAGCCACTTCATAATACAATATATTCTTTCAGTTGTTTCTGGATATGGTACCTGTTTTTCACTTGCTCATATGCTGATAATAGCCCTACGTTATGGAGACATCTTGTCCAGACAAGCCAATGTTATTGATTTTTTTTTCCCTGTTTTCATTTACTCACACTTGCATGGATTATGAAGTTAAATCTTTGGGCATTTCTTTTCACTTGCAGTTTTATCTTCAGTATCAGGGCTACAAGTTACAGAGAAGAAATTAACTAATGGTAAATAATTTATCTTTAACTAATGGTAGATAATTTATCTTTATCACCTGTTGCCTTTTCTGTTGTTTTTAAATTCAAGATGCCTTTTAATACTTGTATAGTTCTCAGTTCATCTTATATTGGCTTTGTTTTTTAACATGCTATTTATTTTTTGTAGGTGAACTCCTCTTGCTTGCCTGTGTCATATTGGTTGGCCTGTTTGCTCTGCAGCATTGTGGCACCCACAGGGTAGCATTTTTGTTTGCACCTATTGTTATAATCTGGTTGGTATCAATATTTTCCATTGGGCTGTACAACACAATACATTGGAACCCGACTATTGTTCGTGCATTGTCCCCGCATTACATTGTCAAGTTTTTCAGTGAGACTGGTAAAGATGGTTGGATTTCTCTTGGTGGGATTCTTCTCTCCATAACTGGTATGCTGAATCTGAGAATGGTTGGAAAATTGTTAGATATGCATAATATATTGTTGTTATATTGGTGCAACTATCTTTATGAAACCTCTTTAGTTGGAATTGTATCTTAGCTTCTTAGAAACTAGATATTATTGAAACCTCAAATTTTCAGATTCACTCTTGCATGCTGCTATCTTAGATAAGCTAACTACTAGGTTCTTATCACAAAAAAAAAAAAAACACCTAATTACTAGGCATCTCCATATCTTATCAGGTACTGAGGCTATGTTTGCAGATCTTGGTCATTTCACTGCTTTATCGATAAGAGTAAGTTTATAATTTTAGTTCCATTCTATGCAGAGTAAAAACATTCAGTTCTAGATGGGGCATTGTTGAATACGGTTCAAAGGTATGTAGGGCTGATTTTTGAGTGGATCAGATCGGAATAAAGCTCTTTGGAAAATTTCCAAACTTTTCTTAATTCCTAAATACCTTTCCAAGATATGTTAGAATAAACATATAAAATCAAAATATGTATAAAATATTTACTATAAACATGCTAAAAATTCAGAATATTTTGGATTGGTAGGTCATCAGAGTACTTATGAATTTTTGGATTGGAAATTCGGAATTCCCATATACTCTCCGGTGCTGATTCAACTTTATTCGGAATTTTTGAAATTCAGATTTTGGATTTAATACCAAGATTTGAAACTTTCATATCGGTTTCAGTCAAAATCAGAATTTCCAGTCCAACTTTTGACCTCTTCCCATATGCTTTGGAGAGAGACAGACATGTTATTATCCTGTCCGGTGGATCTCTTTATAGAACTAGCGCTACATGACTCACACCCACCCACCTGAAAGTGTGTATGAGATTAATACTTCCATTTTTTTTCAAAAGATTGGTAGTTGTAATATATAAGTAGAGATGTACGCATTTCTAATTAGAGACTTTTTTATCCTCCCATATTTCTACCTTTCCAGTTCCAAGTGGGATATTTTTGAGAAATTAAAAAACAGAGAAAAGGAGACACCAAAGTGGTTGTTTTCTTTTAATAGTAGTATGGATATCACCTGAGTTAGACAGACATAAGGACTTATGCTCGCTGGATGGTTACTGGAACAAGCAATTAATTAAGAAAATATGTCTACGTGATTACTACTTTTTTACCATAAACCACTCTTTACTTTTTAGGCCTTGTTCATTTTGATTTATTATATGGTCTATTGAATTTCACAAGTGAGAATATGAGAGTTTTTCTTGCCTATGCAGGTTGCGTTTGCATTCATTGTATACCCTTGTTTGGTAGTACAATACATGGGGCAAGCTGCTTTCCTGTCTAAACATCCCAACTCCATTCGTTACAGTTTTTATGACTCAATTCCTGGTTAGTTCATTCTGGCATATATCAGTATTGTTTCCAAAATTTTATTTACAAATTTGAGTTGGTAATTTTGTTTCTGTCCTCCTTTTTCATGCAGATCCTGTATTTTGGCCTGTCTTTATTGTTGCCACCCTTGCAACTATTGTTGGGAGCCAGGCTGTTATAACTGCTACTTTCTCCATCATCAAGCAGTGTCATGCCCTTGGTTGCTTCCCTCGAGTTAAAGTTGTCCACACCTCAAAACACATATATGGGCAGATCTACATCCCAGAAATTAATTGGATACTTATGGTCCTTACTCTTGCCATAACTGTTGGATTTCAAGACACTACTTTAATAGGAAACGCTTATGGTACGTTATTTCTTTGAAGAACCCCCCTTCCCACTTCCCCCTTCAACAATTAAGTGAGGATGAAAATATGTTCACTTTTGGTTCACAGGACTTGCTTGCATGATGGTTATGTTTGTCACGACATTCCTAATGGCACTCGTGATAATCTTTGTTTGGCAGAAAAGTGTAGTTCTGGCTGCGATTTTCCTTATCTTTTTCTGGTTTATTGAGGGAGTCTACTTATCAGCAGCTCTCATTAAAGTGCCTCAGGGAGGATGGGTCCCTTTTGTTCTCTCATTCATCTTTATGATCGTTATGTATGTCTGGCATTATGGTACCCGGAAGAAGTATAACTATGATCTCCACAACAAAGTTTCATTAAAATGGTTGCTTGGCCTTGGCCCCAGCCTTGGCATAGTCCGTGTGCCTGGTATAGGCCTCATATACTCAGAGTTGGCAACAGGAGTTCCTGCGATATTCTCACACTTTGTGACAAATCTTCCTGCATTCCACAAGGTGTTAGTTTTTGTTTGTGTAAAATCAGTTCCAGTTCCATGTGTTTCACCTGAAGAACGATTCCTCATCGGCCGGATTTGTCCAAGACCTTATCGTATGTACAGGTGCATCGTGAGGTATGGGTACAAGGACATTCAACGGGATGATGGAGACTTTGAGAACCAGCTCATACAAAGCATAGCAGAGTTCATCCAGATGGAAGCAGTGGAACCACAATTCTCAAGCTCTGAGAGCTCATCGTTTGATGGAAGGATGGCTGTTATAAGCACCAGATCGGTGCAATCAAGTTTGAGCTTAATAGCTACCGAGCAAGAGGATTTTGGTGTCAGAAACTCTATCCAAAGCAGCAAATCTTTAACCCTCCAGAGTTTAGGATCAGTGTATGATGATGAAAACCCACAAATCAGGAGGCGCCAAGTAAGGTTTCAGTTACCATCAAATGCTGGTATGGATCCTGCAGTAAGGGAAGAGCTGATGGATTTAATCCAGGCCAAGGAAGCAGGGGTTGCTTATATAATGGGGCATTCATATGTGAAGGCAAGGAGGTCGTCTTCATTTTTAAAGAAGCTTGTGATCGATATGGGGTATTCTTTTCTTAGGAAAAACTGCAGGGGCCCTGCTGTGGCACTTAACATTCCTCACATCAGTCTTATCGAAGTTGGCATGATATACTATGTCTAATTGTTTGAAGGAATTTTGTTACTTATAGATCCTAAGGGGATTCAATCCGTAAGGAGATAGCTATGCTAAAGGCAGAAGGTAAGGACTATCTGGTTGCAGATAACTTTTGGAAGGACTATGTCGTTGCAGGTTTTATTAATTTGGAAGCCTCTGTGCCTCTCCAACGTGTATAGATAAATAACATCTAAATTTGTCATGATTTTTACTTTGGTAAATCACTTTGGCTTTCAGCATGCATTTGTTCTGTGATATTGTTAGTCTGTTAACGACAGAATCAAAAGCCGTGGGCACTTAATTTCTCTTAGGAAAGAAGAAGAGATAGACGAGAGATGTGAAGAAGAGAGAAAAAGGAGAAATAGATAAATCATGTGTTCTTTGCCCTCAATCATCTTATCTTCTCTTTTCTTCTTACAAATGGAATTGAGCTTAGGACCTCCTTCAGGCTGCACAGCCTCCACCCCTATTTTACCTATACGACTTGAGCTAAGTTTCATGAACGCTTTCTTGTCTTCTTCTATTCAATTTCATATAAAAATAATAAAATATTCAGTTATATATTCTATTGGACTATCAAGTCAAGTTTTAATTGATCCTATCATTATTCATTTTGGTTTTTTCATTGAATTTGGAAAATTAGCTTCACATATATTAGAAAGCATAGTCCAGATTACTCGTTAAAGGTCATCTTTGTCAAAAATATAATTATATTGAAAATTATTTAGTATTTAACAGTTATGAAATATAATGAGATGAATAAATGATTTTTAATTTGGTAATAAAAACAAAAAGAGAATGTGATAAACCGATCATGGCATTAGTCAAGTTTTAAGCCCCTAAAAACGCATAACTTAAGCCCAATCGATGTAAAGGGAAAAAACCAAAGCCCAAAGTAGAAATATCTATGTTTTTGTTGGGTGCGCCGTGGGTGTGGTTATAACTTATATATGACATTGGTCAACTTGCTTCCAGCTATATCCTGTATGCTTGATAAATGATATCCATCAAAATAAACAGTACATTTATGATTTTATTGGTATGATTTATGTGTGCTTTCGGTCTGAACTAAGTGCACGCTCGAGTCTGGACTAGTGGACTGCAAAGAAAAGAAAAATGAAGTGAAAATGGTGAAAGTAGTAAAACCCCTCTAAAACCTGGAATCCAATCCAAGTAACTTGATAACTTAAAATTATCCACTAGGAGTAGTAGGAGGGAGGACTAGGATCATAGGATGGCTCTGCTCCTCCCAATCCCTCCTGGCAGTTGTAGGCCGGCAAGTCGGGTGTTGAGGCTGAGGTCGTCGTGTGGCAGCACCAGCAGGCGGCTTTATTTCCGGTGCCAGTACAAAAATGGAGGAGGACTTGGATTGGTTTCGGTGCCGAATGGTGTGTACACCCACACCCACAACCATTCGGGCAAGCGGAGGGATGCCGTGGACGCAGAGAGCGACGCCATATCCATTTTAAATGAGAGAATTCGGCGGGAGCAGAGCAAGAGAGAAGGGTCCAGAAGTAGTACGGTAATGGAGTCGGAGGAGGCGGACAAGTACATAGAGTTGGTGAAGGCGCAACAGCAGAGGGGCCTTGAGAAACTCAAAGGAGATGTTAGCTACAAGGTCGATCCGTACACTCTACGTTCTGGGGATTATGTGGTGCATAAGAAGGTCGGTATTGGTCGATTCGTTGGCATTAAATTCGACATTCCCAATTCCTCCAATTCCACGGAGAGGGACCCCGTTGAATACGTCTTCATAGAGTATGCTGATGGCATGGCCAAGCTTCCTGTTAAGCAGGCCTCTCGCTTGCTCTATCGTTATAATCTGTACGTTTCTTTCTTCTTCTTCTTCTTCTTCTTCTTCTTCTTCTTCTTTCGTAAACAATAAAAGAGAAACAAAAATGTTGTTTAATTTTCAGCCCAAACGAAACCAGAAGGCCTCGCACTTTGAGCAAATTGAGCGACACCAGTGTATGGGAGCGAAGAAAGACCAAGGGAAAGATTGCCATTCAGAAAATGGTTGTTGATTTAATGGAGTTGTATCTACATAGGCTCAAACAAAGACGCCCCCCTTACCCAAAGACCCCTGCCATGGCTCACTTTGTTTCTCAGTTCCCTTATCATCCCACCCCTGATCAAAAACAGGCTTTCATTGATGTTCACAAAGATTTGACAGCCAGAGAAACTCCAATGGACCGCTTGATTTGTGGAGATGTTGGCTTTGGCAAGACTGAAGTTGCACTGCGTGCCATCTTCTGCGTTGTTTCATCAGGGAAGCAAGCTATGGTTCTCGCACCCACTATTGTTTTGGCCAAGCAACATTTTGATGTTATTTCAGAGCGCTTTTCTATCTACCCAAATATCAAGGTTGGACTTCTCAGCAGGTTTCAGGTACCACAAGTTTTACATTTACTTAACTGGTATGCATCTTGTGTACTCCACAATTTCCAACTTACAAAAAAACTACAGACAAATCATAATAGGTTCAACTTCAGACTTGAATTGAGTTGCATCCGGGATGCAATTATTGGTTTTTACTAATCTGTTTCCAAAACACCCTAAATGTATCATAACTGCTACTTTTAGTTTGAAAATTGTAACTAAGCAGAACGATTATGACTTGTAGACTAAAGCAGAGAAGGAGGAACATCTGGTAATGATTAAAAATGGTCATTTGGACATAATTGTTGGGACTCACTCACTCCTTGGAAGTCGTGTTGTATATAATAATCTTGGCCTACTTGTGGTTGATGAAGAACAGGTTCGTCATTGAATCTATTTGCTGCTATCTACAATAGATTAGCTTGTATTGGCCAACAGAATTTTCTCTCTTGCTCTAAAAGCATGTATTTTCGTCTGCTCTATAGAGGTTTGGCGTCAAACAGAAGGAGAAGATTGCTTCATTCAGAACATCAGTTGATGTTCTTACTCTGTCGGCAACACCTATACCACGAACCCTTTATTTAGCTTTGACTGGCTTTCGTGATGCAAGGTAATGTGCATATATCAATTTCTGGATCTAGATGCCCATTTCAGTTGGTTTATTTGTAAATGAACAAGGTTAGTTGCAGAATTTTATTATGGACCCTTGAATTCTTTAACTTGCCTCCCCTAAAAAAAGAAGAAGTCAGTAGTTACCTGACTAACTGTTATTTTTTTCAATTTATGTATTGCGTGTGTATATTTAGCAATTTCAATCTTTTAAATAACTATATGCTGCATTCATACAGGAACAAGTGTAAAAAGCTGATACCACAGTTTTCTGAATTATGTTATAAGTAGTCACGTTTTGTTGATGTCATGACTTGAAGCCATCCATTTGGACAGGACTGTATGTTAGTGAGAAGGAACCCACTGAAATGATTGGGATAAGTCTTTTTTAAGTTAATTTATTTGTGTAAGAAAAGGCTGATGATCTTAAAAATATCATATCCAAGTATCCAACACTAATATTAGTTCTTACTTCATGATAGGGCTTACGTAATTCTGCGACCTAAAGCTTTCATACTACGAGGCTAATTAAGACTAATAACTTGCTAGCTCCCTAATTTTATACTGATGTAATTATATGCCCTCCCTTTCTTTTCAGTTTGATTTCAACTCCACCTCCAGAAAGAGTCCCCATAAGAACCCATCTTTCAGCATATAGTAAAGAACAGGTTTTATCAGCAATTAAGTATGAGCTGGACCGAGGTGGCCAAGTGTTTTATGTTTTGCCTCGTATTAAAGGTAACTTCCTCAATTACTGGTTTTATGTATTTTGTTAATCCTAGAAAAGTTAAGCACAAACTTTTCTTTATCATATTTCCTTGGTAGCAGTAGTTTTGGCAGTTAGATTCATGGAGTCTCTCTGTTGCTTCTGTCATTGTTATTAATGACCAAATGCAGATGTCACTATTTTGTGTGGTTGTAGAATGAACAAGGATTCTCTTATTCATGGTTTTAGATTCACTTGGCTTTTATGTCTAAAGAACAAGATAAATTCCATTATTGAATAACAGCTAATTAGAGGAATGCCAAGGCTGTTTTATTTCTTTTGGGTACAAAGCTGGTTTTCCCATAGCATACTTATATGTTTTCTTGACGGTTGGTACATGTTTCACTTCTGTTCTTATGTTGCAGGACTTGAAGAAGTGATGGAATTTCTTGAACAGTCATTTCCTAATGTTGAAATAGCTATTGCACATGGGAAGGTACTTTCATCTTTTAGCATTTGATATCTCCAAAGGGAACTACTGTGAGATCAAATGTAGATCCCTAATGCGAAACTGTCATCATCAGTTAACATAGTGCAATGTATATGAATTAAAATTCATAATATTTGTGAAATTTAAACATGAGGTAAATCGAGGATACGTCGGGATCTGAAAAGGAAGGGATTCATATACATCATTAATTTCAGCGTAGGGGGGATCTGGTCAGTTGGGGCTCTCTGCATGTCTATATTGATGTCTGCATCTTTTTGCAGCAATATTCAAAGCAGCTAGAGGAAACCATGGAAAAATTTGCACGAGGTGAAATCAAGATTCTTATATGCACTAATATAGTAGAAAGTGGGCTTGACATTCAGAATGCAAACACCATCATAATTCAGGATGTTCAACAATTTGGCCTAGCACAGTTGTATCAGGTCCTCTTCTTTCTGCTTTCTTTATATATTTCTCAAATGGTGTAAAATAATGGAGAACTAACATTCAAAATTGCTATCTTAGTTATTTGAAGTGCTTTCATTTATTAAACAAGAGAATAGAATGGTTCCTGAACTTCTCAAAGTCCTTATCCACTTTACTTATTATGTTAATATTTGTTCTTTGGTTCTTTTTTTTCTGTTTCCCATTAAACGGAAATAGTTGCGTGGAAGGGTGGGGCGGGCAGATAAGGAAGCTCATGCACACTTATTTTACCCACAAAAGTCACTCCTAACTGATCAAGCGTTGGTACATTTTTCTTTTCCTTCTTTCCTTTTGACCTTTATTCTGTTGCTGATTACAGTAGTCAGTGGATCCTCAGATGCACGGGAAATTTTTTTTTACTTTTTTTAAAGTGCTTTTGCTACCCTTCATTAGATGTAGCGCTTGTTTTTTCATGTTGCTATACAAGATACATTTTGTATTTTTTACATGTCTGCTCTTACTTTGGAATGTTTAAAGTAACAGTCATTGTGGCCATGCTCTAGGAGAGACTTGCAGCTCTTGAGGAATGCTGTGAACTTGGGCAAGGTTTCCAACTTGCAGAGAGGGACATGGGAATCAGAGGCTTTGGTACCATCTTTGGCGAGCAACAGACAGGGGATGTTGGGAATGTTGGCATCGATCTCTTCTTTGAAATGCTTTTTGAGAGCCTGTCCAAGGTATTTTCTTGTTCATGACTGACTTTCAAATTTCACTTTTATGAAAGCAAGGCATCAGGGTCAGGTGTGATTTGTGAATCATTTCTAGCTTCTTGCTTCCATTTTTTCATTTTACTTTTGGCTATTATTTATTTAACTATTGAATTTTTCAATGCCTTTTGTGCTCTAACTGCCTAAGTATTAATTTATGATATGAAAATAGGTTCACAATATTTTTAATGGGACTAGTTAGTAGACTCTATTGATTAAGTGTTTAATATATGATGTATTTTCTTCTCTCTCTCTCTCTCTCTCTCTCTCTCTCTCTCAACACACACATTTGTTGTTAGGCGCTCCAATGTCTAGTATGTGCCTTTCACTTGCTCAGGTACTAATTCTAAACTTCCTGTCTTCTTTTGTTTGATACCAGGTTGATGAACACCGTATAGTTTCTGTTCCTTACTGGTCCGTTGAGGTACTTCTATCTTTGCAGGAAATTTAACCATCTCAAAATAAACATTTGCACATGATAAATGCTGATTAAGTTCAATGTGATTGAAATGAGGATCTCTGGTTAGGGACTTAGGAGAGTTTGAAATAAATTTGACAAATGCTCCAGAGATTATCAAAATTTACATATGGGACATGCATGTATAATTGTATACAATTATGACTTTAGTCAACTGATTTAATGGGTGCGTTTTATGTACTCTTCAGATTGATATAAATATAAATCCTCATCTCCCATCTGAATACATAAATTATCTGGAGAATCCCTTGGAGATAATTCATGAAGCTGAGAAAGCTGCTGAGAAAGGTATCTGGAGTTTGATGCAATATGCTGAGAATTTGCGCCGCCAATATGGAAAGGAGCCACACTCCATGGAGATTCTATTAAAGAAGCTGTATGTGCAAAGGATGGCAGCAGATCTTGGAATATCCAGGATATATGCTTCAGGAAAGATGGTTGTTATGAAAGCAAGCCTGAATAAAAAGGTTTTCAAGCTGATTACAGATTCAATGGTTTCTGATGTTCACCGAAATTCTTTGGTTTTTGAGGGTGGCCAGATCAAGGTAATCACATATATTCACCTTCTGTTATTTTCTTTGCCTATCTGAAAAGTGTGTTAGTTTCACGGTTCCTCTACTCCACATATCATCACTTCATCTTATGGGTATTATCTTGCAGGCAGAGCTCCTTCTAGAGCTTCCGAGAGAACAACTCCTAAATTGGATCTTTCAATGTTTGGCCGAACTTCATGCTTCCTTACCTTCCCTCATAAAGTATTAGTTGTCGTTGTGGACAAAATTGGATTGTTTTGACTTACTACATCATGGATTGGTTACAGTGTGTAATACTTCAACGTCGCATATAAGCACTTGAAGTAAAAAGTGAGCCAAAAAATCTGTCTCAGTTTCCATTGGTTCCAGGTTGTGACTAGTGATCCCTCTGATTTTGCAAGACTAAGATGCCATTACATGAATCACGTGATGCTCAAAATGATCACAAATTGATGCTACCAGTGGAAAGTTTAACCACTGTCTGTATTCCTTCTTCCTTTGGTGGGTTCTGATCAAGATTGTAGTGCAAATAATCCGAGGTAATTCAACCTTACTGTTCAATTCGCCAAAATATTAGTGCTTATGCTGAGTTCAATCTTTTTTTGCAGGTAGTTTATTTGTGCAATAGATGCAAAGAGAATTCAAGGGGCATAACTTGTCTGAAATGGCTACAGATGTGGCAGTGACATTCCCATTCTCATACATACGCTAATCCTACTACTGTACAAGGATCGTGTATTAGTATTACATATGGTTATCTTCCCTATAAATCATACATGGAAGTGGTGCTGTCGGATTTTTGCATATCCCAGTTGGGAATGGGAAGTGATGAAAAAGCCCTCATGTTGAAAGCAACAAGTCATCAATTTTTAAAGAAATAAGTCATTGTAGTTTCTGTGTCTGGTTGGGAAATGGTGACGGTGTACTTTTGGAATGACTTTTTTTTGTTTTTAGAAAACTTGGAATGACCTGATTCGTAAACAAGAGGAACAGCATTTAATTGCATTTGTGGGTTGGCGGGGATTATTGATCGTTGGGTACGAAAATTGACTGGTGGGTGCTGAATGATAATTTATTACACAATTTAATTTTGCCGACCTTGTTTTCTTTTATTATTTTATATTGGAATCCCCTTTACCTACGTGACCCCTACGCAGTTTAGTATTGTTCTTTCTTTTGTAAAAATATAATAATGTTATTTTTATTATATTTATTATATTATTTACATATTATTATTATATTGGTAGAGTATTTTTTTATTTTAAAAATTTTTATTTTTATATTTTTAGTATTTAATATATAAATATTATATAAATTCACATATAAAATACATAAAATATAATAAGCATCGGTGATAAAAATACGGAGAGGTTTAATCCGGCCAAAAAATTAGAATTTGAAACACCTCTCAACGTATTGAAAACCCTCCCAATATCGAGAGCGAAATAAAACTATTCCCAGTTTACAATTAAAAACCGGAAATAGGATACGAGATGCAGGTCTGCATAGTCACCGGACCCACGTGAAGGTCGGCCCCAGTGTACTCCTATTCTTCTAGATTGATTGTCTAATTCCATTTCATCGAACAGAAGAAAGAAAGAAAGATGAGTTTTCAAGATGTGCAGAATGGCGGAGGGGAAAAGGGAAAGGGAAAGAAGGCTACAGCGTCTCCGTCACAGGCGGTGTCTGCCGGCATATTCCAGATCAACACTGCCGTTGCCAGTTTCCGTCGACTGGTCGATGCCATCGGAACTTCCAAGGACACTCCCGATCACCGCCAAAAGCTGTCCGTTTCTCTTTCGTCTTCCACTCTCTGTCTCTCTGTCTCTCTCTATCTCTCTCCCTCTCACTCACAATTTAATTCATTCCTTCCTTACTTGTTAAACTAACTTCCTTCCTTCCTTCCTTCCTTCCTTCAGTTCCTAGTACTTACACTACTGTATAATCTGTACTCACTCACTCCCTAATCTAATCACAGGCACAATACGAGACAACGCATCCTTGAGCTTGTCAAAGATACTTCTGCTAAGCTCAAATCCCTAAGCGAATCTGATCGCCACACCAACGTCAATGTACGTCTCTCTCTCAAGACTCCCGGTCAGTCTCATGGGATGGGGCTTTTGATCTGCAAATTAAAGATGACATTTTTAGCTTTGCTTAATGCTCATCCATATTCTGAGTTCTAACATTACTTTCTTTCTTCTTAAATAAAAAATCATAACAAAAAATTGATCATTTTTTCAGCCCAGTAAGCAAATAGAAGATGCTAAGCTTGCAAGAGATTTTCAAACCACTTTGCAACAGTTCCAGAAAGTTCAACAGCTTGCCTCCGAGCGCGAGTCTACTTATATGCCCTCCTTGCCACCAACGTATATTTATTTCCCTTTTTATCTTTCTTTCTTTGTAATTATTTGTATTTGTGTAATTGTGTGTTACTTGGGTATGACCGACTTACTTGGTCACCTTACCTTGTTGGCTCGCTCTCCATACAGCTCTGCGGTCTCTGCCTCTGGGGAACATTTGGAACGACCTTCCAGCTCCAGGGATCACCACCGCCAACCTTTCCTTCAGGACCAAAAGAGGTAATCCACAATTTACATTAATCAATGCTCTAACCAACTTTCCGTTGCCTTTTCATTTCTTTTTTTCTTTCAACTTTTGTATTTTTTGGGCAGCTTGAAAGTTGCTTCAATGAACCTTGTACCCCTAGCAACAACAAAAAAAAGTACTTTGAGAATCTAAACTTCGGCTGACCAATGACCACATATAGTTTGAGCATCCTCGCATACACATGGATTGATTTGACATATTCATACATGATTTAGAAGGCCTTCATTCACAATTCTATTTTGAACAAACACCTGCAGGCAGGAAGTACTTCTGCTTGATAATGAGATTGCTTTCAATGAGGCCATAATTGATGAAAGGGAACAGGGTATTCGAGAGATCGAAGAACAGATTGGACAAGCTAGTGAAATATTCAAGGACCTTGCAGTTCTTGTTCATGAGCAGGGTGTAGTCATTGGTAAGTTCCAGATGATTTATTTTCCGTTATACAGCTCACTTTCACTTTTCATTCAGGGAGCTTTTTGCTCTTATTTTATATGTCGAGCATATTGTTCTATTATTACAGATGACATTCAAGGAAATATTGACAACTCTTCTGCTGCAACGACCCAAGCAAGAGTTCAGCTAGCTAAGGCTTCCAAAGGTGTTAAATCCAAATGCTCATGGGTAAGTACTACGTAGCAAACTTTCACATCCTATCAAAGTTCACTTGTGGACAACTGGAAGTTGGCTTCTGACTTGCCACAAACTTTGCAAGTTGTCTTTCTGAATTCAGGGTATTTAGCAGTTTGTGCTTGCTTAGTTAGGGAGAAAGACATGCTTCAAGTCGGACAGTCTTATCACAATTATTCTGTTTACATTCAAATAAAAATCCACATGCATTTGTTTAGGCTTCACATGAGCCCAGGCTATATACGTGAATTCATGAATCACAAAAGGAAATTAGCATCCTCTAATCACGCCATCTGGACCCTGAACATACTACATGGGCTATTTTTGTGTGTGTATGGTTGCCTATGATAGGATCCCTATATGCATGATTAAGTTTAGTCTATGTTTATAAAACATAATGGACAGAAAAGAAGGCATTAGAGTGCAATGTGCAAAGCAATTAACATGCAAACAAAAACTTTCATTTTTCTGCTTAGTGAGTACTGTCAGGAAGACCTTTGCAGAATTCTTTCACTTGAATCAATTTCTGGTGTGGTGGAGATTTCTTAGAAAACATTGCTAGAGTAGTTAGCAAACATGGTCGCTATATAACATGACAATTTTAGGCTATAATGCTTATTTTGTTATCTTAGAATTTGATGCTAATAATCTTTTATTTGTTTATCCTTTCAAAATCTTGTCCAAAGTATTGTATCTTATCTTCAGCGTGGGTTCATTGTGTGTTGCAGTGTTGGTGGGTGCTAGTAGTTTTTGTATTGGTGGTTGTAATCATCCTCGTCATCCTTATCATATAATGTGCAAGTACATATATATGGTCGCAGGGTGCCTCTGCATGACAATGCTTGTGTGGTGAAATTCTTGGTTAATTGACGTTCTCCAGACTTTTGGTTGAGATATACATGTATTCCAGTGGAACGGCTCTTCTTTTCTTTTTCTTTTCTTTTTGTCTTGTTTGTCTTTTATCTTGAGCTACTATTGGTTGTCTTTCTTTTAGCAGTGGTATATTCTTTATGTTACCTTTTTTTTGTTGCCATCTCCTCTGTATTATGGTTCTTGGGTTTTACATTTGTAATTTTAAAGATTTTGATACTGGAGTACTAGCTTTTGCTGTTGTGTGTGTATATTAAAAACTAAAACGATACATGTTTGTTCATGCTCTTTTCCAGTTAGGAGTGGATGAAAATACAGATGAAAAGAAATCAATGTGAAGACGATTATAGGTCCCAATGCCTTAGAAATTGATGTCAATTTTCTGTCCTCAAAAACTGGGGTTCATTTTCTAAAGAATATAGAAGGCTAAAGGGGTAAATGATCACGGTCTTAAGGCCCTGTTATCGTTACCTGAGAACCTAAAATCTTCACTAAAATATAGAGTTAGGACTTGGGGTGAAATGTTCTTTATGGCCATTTGGATTAAGGTTAAAATTGTAATTCACTAAATAAGTGAAAGACTGTATGGTGAGAATAAAAAGGGTGTGAAAATTACAATTCTCTTAAAAAAAAAAAGAGTAAATTACAATTTATACTCTTGAAATTTAAAGTGTTCAATAACTTGCACTTTATTATTTTAATTTTTTTCAATTTAGTAAACTATTGTCGTTTTGCATGTTTTACATTTTTGTGGACATGTACTATAACTGCTATATTATCAATTAATATATTATTAGACAGTTGGACAAATGGTGGTAAAATAAATAACGATAAATAAAGTAAAATGTTAGGCATTTAATTAAAAAAATTAAAACGATTAGGCGTAACGCCCAAACCCAAGTGTCGTAGGTTGCTCTTATATTCACAAAACTTCTAAACTTGTAGTGAGGTCTCCAAGGCAATTGGGAATTTGTGATTGGGAAGAGGGTTTGCCACATGCGGAGTGTATAATATATGATGCATAATCATCATCATCTGAGGGTCGATTTGGGGATGGGATGATCGGAGGATGACTGATAAGTGATAACTGACCGTCTTTAGAGTCGTCTCGTCTCATCTGGTTAATACCAAATACCAATTTTGAATTGGTTTTGCGGAGTATTGTATTGTATAACAGTGTAACCTTGAGAGGAGAGAAGAGAGAAGAGAGAGGAGAGAAGAGAAAGGAGTAGAGGATTACTATAAGCAATTATTATCATAGCAAGCAGAGAAAAAGAAAGAATAGAAAGAGAGAGAGAGAGAGAGAGAGAGAGAAATGGCAGCCCTAGTGTACCAGATATTGTCGTCATCAGCACTGGTATCACTGGGACTCTACCACATAGTGGCCACCACCCGCAACCACCTGAAATCGCCCCAGTCCTACTCCGCCAAGCCCTACCACCCATTCCCTTTGTCCTCCTTGTCGTCTTCTTCTTCTTCTGTGTCCTGCTCGTCATCTTCCAATCACCATCATCGCCTGAGGCACCTGCAGCTCTACGTCCTCATCGCCTGCCTCATCGTGGCCGTCGTCCACCAGACCATCTCCTCCTTCGACGCGGACCCTCTCCTCAAGGGCCGCACCCCCGTCCACCGCTTCACCACCCTCCAGTCCGCCGCCGGCCTCTTCCTCTTTCTGCTCCTCACCCTGGCCCTCCTCCTCTCCGAGTGGGCCCCTTCTCTCCTCCCCCTGCCCTCCGATCTCGTTTTCGGCCTCGCCGCCGCCCTCTTCTACCTCCAGTCCTTCGTCTCCTGGGGCGCCGCCTCCGTACAGACCTCCGATCTGGAGGCCAAGTGCGACTCTGTCTCCGCCCGCATCTCCGCCCTCGCCTCCCTCCTCTGCCTTGTCTTGGCCTGCCAACCCAGGCTCTTCGTCGCCGATGTGGGCCTCGGCGCCGCCATGTCCCTGCAGGGCCTCTGGGTCTTGCAGACCGGCCTCTCTCTCTACGTCGAGGCCTTCATCCCGGAGGGCTGCCACAGGCTGCTCGATGTCGTCAGCGGCGTCGAGGGTTCTACCAAATGCGACCTCGATGAGTCCCGCTTCAGGGCCATCGCCATTCTCGATCTGGTCTTATTGGTCCACGTCATGTTCGTCTTGCTCATTGTCCTGGTCACCTATGCCGTCGTTTCCAAGTCCGTTGGCGGCATCCGGAGATTGGGTTCTTACGAGGCCTTGCCCAATGCTACCCCCGACAACAACCACATTCAGATGAAGGCCTTGAGCGGCACCCAGGCTTAAGAAGAAGCAGATCCCAAGCATTCACAATTCACAGACATTGGTATCTTTGTTATGTTAGATTACAATTACTCAATCAATCCCTTTTCTTTCCTTTTTTTTTTTTCTTACTTGAACTCTTATCACTGTGATGATATCTGGGAGATTTTGATTTTGTGTATACCATTACAATTTACAATTACAAACTGCTCCCATTGTTGGTTAACTTGTTTGTTTGTAGCTGTCCCCGGTGTGCTTCCCTTTCTGTGTCTTACTCTTAACATTGTTACATTAATGAATTTCTTATTTTGTTTTGTTTTGTTTTCTGACGTACTGGCTTTAAGGAAATTACCACTCAAGTTATAAGTTATAAGTTATATAGAGAATTATAGCAATGGTCCACGAACTTTACCTTGAATAGTATCACTTTGGTGCATGAACTTATTTTTTGAATATAGTCCACAAACTTTTATTTATGTATCACTTTAGTCTATTTCGTCAATTTTATTTATATTTTTTCTTCAATTTTAGTCATGTATATCAGGTTGGAGAAATAAAGTGGGGATTATTTACTATTTTTACCTTTCAAAGTGGCTCATATGTTTGACACGTGATTAAAATTGACGGGAAGGGTGGATGGAATTGACGGAATGGACTGAAAGTTCGAGGACTAGATAATTCACAAAATAAGTTTGTGGACCAAAGTGGTACTAAGAGTAAAGTTCAAGGATCATTGTTGTCATTTATTCTAAATTAAAATTCGCTTGTAGAATGTAAAAATCCTAGTTATTAGGTTGTGTCCTTTAACATCTTTAGTTTGCTTGGCTATATACCTGTATGTATTTTCTCAATTGTTATAATTTATTTGTGTTAAATTTGGATGGAACTGAATTCAAATGTTGACTATCAGAGTAACCATGCAAATTCAGTCCTTATTCTATATAAGGAAGGGAAGGATATTCATTCTAAAGCTCCTAATGTAACATCCCCACTAAAGATGACTGGTATGCAATGAGTTTATTATCTTCATTCTTCACTAACATAAGTTACATAACTGGCTCATAAGATCTGATAACACTGGTTGGGGTATATGTGATATTACTGACGGTACCAAAACCCTAGATTTGATGAAGAAGCAATTGTTGGTTGGTAGATATTTTAGAATAGGGATGCTTGTTCAAAGTGTTTATACTTTCATTTGTATCAGTGTATTGTATCATGGGATATTAATCTTCAGGCTTCTTGTGAGTGATCAACTCTCAAACATAACTTTGCAAGTATAGATTGGGATACCCTTTAACTGCGAAACAGATTTGAGTGGTTGTTCCTTTTGCTGTCATGATTTTAACAACCTTCATTTTGGCTCTGTTATCTCTTACTGCTCGAGCATGGGAAATGTTCTACCTCAGGTTCTTAATCTGACTACTTTGAACGACTTTGATCTGCTTGGGGTTGCATTGATAAAATTAAAGCATAATTACTCTCACCTTCATTTTATAGCATGTATGAACTTCTATGATTTAGTATTAGTTATATTCACACAAAACTTGTCCTTGAAACTGTTTTTAGTTTGTACAAGGTCTCAAGGAGGAGCTGTTAGACTAGATCACAGTTCATTTATACAAATTTGGTTGTTATGTGAAGGCATGGAGATGATAAAGTGGAAACCGATAGTCATAGACCAAATTTTTAACTTATTATAATGAAAAACATCTGGTACCCTTGTATCCCATTCCTTTTTGTCTTTGTATTAGGACTTATAGGTTAGTATTACAAATACCCTTCTCTTTGCTTTGAGGAGATGCTTTATGTGAAATACGTTTCTTTGTGTTGTATTGGATGAGTGTGAAATGCCATAAATTTACCGCTGTTGGCACTCGGCAGTGACATTTAGAATTCTCATATGCTGATTCCTTTTGTTTTTTTTCCCCCTCTTCTGTATTGGTTATCTACCGTTCTCTGTTGATTTGAAGGGCGAAGTTATATATGCATACAAGGATGGACTTGTTATCATACATGATCTTGTCAGGCCTGCCTTATACGAAATGAAAAATAAAAGAGATACATTGTTTCCATTACTATGAAATAACAAGAGTAGGAGTAAAAATTTCATGTAATGGTCCAATGACCATTTGATTTAGTGTATGGTATGGAATTCAAAACTCGCTTAAGCTTATTATCTTTATTTCTTTAATCACGTAATAGATAATGTGATAAAAAAGATAGACACTCGTGATATGTAAGATTTTTGAGGAGAGTGTTGTGTGTTGTCATCGACTCACCACTCACTCTCTCAAGTTTCAACACCAAGCATGCATAGAAAACCCATGGCCGATTCCAAAGTGGAGACAATTTCAAGATTAGCCCAATGGAGGATTGAGAATCTCGGACCCTGCAAAAAGTCCAACCCGTTCAAGCTCGAAATCTGGAATTGGTACCGATAACCACTTCCACTACCCTCTCTCTCTCGTTGTGATTTCTCTGCTTGCATGGTGTTGAAATTGATTTTTCTTTCTTTGGGGATCATGCACTTTTCTATAGAGAACCTCTGCAGTTCCAAAAATATTTCTTCTCACCAAACCCACCCAGAAAATAAAATTTTAAGAAAAAAACTTTTAGCATTTATGAGAGATTGAATAAGATGAAAGAGAGATTTGCAAAAGAAAAGAACTGTAACTTTTATGTTTTGAAAGAGCTTTGATGGCAGTGACTCTGATAAATTTGGAGAACGAGAGAGGAAACAGAGACGAACGGTGACGTCTCTTTTTTCAATATTGTGTTTTGGTCTTTAGCTGACGTGGCATGATGTAAAACCGTTGAATATTTTTTAACAATCAGGATTTAGAGTTTGTTATGAGTCTGGTACACAGCCGCCTGGCAAAGAATCGGGTAAATATCATGAGTATGCAATAAATTTTCATCTTTTTAAAAATAATAATATTATTTTTATTATTTTTTTATATTATACATTATTATATAAAATAATATAATAAATATAATAAATATAGTAAAAGATACGTTGAATTATACTAATATGAAACCGGATATATCTGGGAGTTAGCGTAGTTGATTCCTTTGCCGACAGTTGAAGAGTACGGCCGTAATAGCGTGCGTTGAAGTATCACGCCTTGGCTATTGACGGGACAACTTTTTTTTTTTTTGTCTCTCTTCTGTTTTCTCTTCAAGACGATTGATAGATAAGTTCTTCTATTGCCTTGCTAGATTGCTTTTCTCTCAATTCTTTCTGGAAAGACATTACTACATCTCCCACATCGCATCGCATCTGGATTATATTATCTTCCTTTCTCGTCGGAATCAATCCCCAACCCACCTCCAACATCCAATAGAAAATAATAAAAACTTTGGATCCTAATCGATCGAAAATCGAAGTTTTCTGAGAGAGGTAAATTAAGCTCCAGAGCTCCCTTAGTTTCTTTCACCTTTTCTTTTCTCTTATTCTGTTTTGTTTTGTTTTTATTATTAATTATATAATCATTTCCTGATCTATTGAATTGATGCTAAATGCTAATTATGTTAATTATCTCATCTGAGACGGAAACCCAGATTTATCATTATTGATCTGCCATCTTTTAGGCCATGCAAGGCGCTGCCTTCTCTGACCCATTCCATTAGTATTAATGTTGTATCCATCAGAACCAGAATCAGAATCAGACCCAATTTGTTTACTTTGACCTCTGTGCTTCAATTATGTTCTGCATTTTCTCTGTCTTACATTTTCATGGCTTCGTTTCATACATCATTTCTTTATTATATGTATAATTATATCTCAGATTGTGGCTTTGCAATACCCTATCATTTCTGATTTCATCTATCCTCAACCACTGCGTTTAGTAAGCAGTACGATTCTATTCAAACACTGAACCTGACGTGAATTCCTCACCCCTCCTCAAGCATTTCTCTCGCTATGTGTTTGTGTTATGCCAGATTCCATAACTATTGAGGGGCAACTTCAGATTTCAACTGCATGCGGCCACGGCTTCACATCTCTAATCCATGGGGGAGTGGGTCGTTGGAGCGTTCATCAACCTTTTTGGTAGCATTGCCATCAACTTTGGAACTAACCTTCTCAAATTGGGGCATAATGAGGTATACTCATACTCTATTCCATTTTTGTTTTTTGTTTTTTTTCTTTTGAATTGGAATTTGGGATTCTGCTTAACTATTGATTATTAAACAAATTTAGAAACCTTCCCTGATATTTTAACTCACTGTCATGTCTTCCCTGTTTTTTGCTACCCATTGCACAAGTTTTGGTACTTTTAGTAGGGTATAGAATTGTTGTCCTCTTGGTAATATTTTCTTTAACTGTTATATATATTGTTGCTTTGACAATGAACGTGCAACTTGCAAAGCAACAACAGCACAAACCACAACCTTCATTCTTCACTGCAGGCTAGATACTCATTAGTTAGGCATAGACCTCTCTTCCTGTTGGTTTAATCTGATGAACACATCAGATACCCCTATTCGAAAACATCTACATTTGGTTTGGTTTCAATTTTGGCCTACTATCAACCACTTTGTGACTAGTCTGAAAATGCAAAACTTAGCCACCGTTGTTCATTCTGCAGTAATTTAACACTTGTTAGTATTTTCATCTGACACATCATTGAGTGAATCAATTGCCTATTTTGACAGCATCATATCCCCATATTCATACCATGATGCAAGCACCTGAATATTATTATTATTATTTGTTTGATGGGCAGAGAGAGAGGCATTCAATGCAAGAAAGTGATGGTACAAATGGAAAGCTTCCTTTGAAGCCTATTATACACTTCCAGACATGGAGAGTTGGTACAGTCTAGACTCGGAGTGCTTCATTTTTCATAAAAGTTTTGCATATTGTATCTCATATGGTGGATTACCAGTCATTGGCCTTAAAATATTATATAATTCATGATATGCAGGGTTTTTGTTTTTCGTTCTTGGAAATTGCCTAAATTTCATATCCTTTGGATATGCTGCTCAGGTCAGTACAAACTAAATTGTTTTAGGCGTTGTTATCTGAATATGTGAAGTAAGAATAAAACTGATAGATATTTAATCACTCAGATGACCACATCTGCTACAAGCTTGGACACGTATCTGGATGACTTAGTTATTTATGTTCTTTCTAATGTCGTTTTTCTTTTCTCATATTCTTCTGTGCAGTCACTTCTTGCAGCACTGGGGTCTATTCAGTTTGTATCCAACATTGCATTTGCTTACTTTGTGTTAAACAAAATGGTGACTGTTAAGTACGTTAAAATCTGAAGTGAGAATAAATTTTCATAACTCTTAACACTGTTTATATATCCACTTTGCACATTTTTATCACTTTACTATCTCTAAGTGTATCTCGATGTTTTAAGGCAGCTTTCTTTGCAGGGTAATGGTTGCCACAGCCTTTGTTGTTCTCGGGAACATTTTTCTCGTTGCTTTTGGAAACCACCAGTCACCCGGTACATACTTTCCTTTCAAGTCATAATATCTTACAGTTTCATTAGCATATTTCTTTGTGCCAAATCCCTGAATAGCTGATTAATTGTTTTATAACTGGTCCTACACACAAGCAAGAAATCATCCTGCAAGAATAGTATACAATGGCCCTCTTACATTCAACCCCTAATGTGCTGGTCACATGATTAGTTGTGAGAGAGCTGTTGTATATAGGGTTGCACAGAAGACTTTCTCCACACACAAAAAAGGGATGTATAGAAAAAAAGTTGTCCCATATGATGAAGCAGGTTACACCAAAGACTGTATTCACACTTTGTTTTTTACTGATTCCATGTGTAAAGGACTTCATTATGGGTTATTTGTTTTTATTACAGTATACACACCAGAGCAGCTGGCCGAGAAGTACAGCAACATTACATTCCTTCTTTATTGTCTGATTTTGATTTTAGTTGTTGCCTTACATCACTCCACTTACAGGTGAGAACTGAGTGCTGACTGTTTTGTACTTATTATTAAGCCACGACATTTTTTTTAACCCATGTTTTGGATATACAGGAGAGGAGAACTTCTGCATGCTGTTTCTGGACAGGATATGAGACCCTATTGGCATATGCTGCTTCCGTTTTCCTATGCTATTGTTTCAGGTGCTGTAGGATCATTCTCAGTGTTGTTTGCAAAATCTCTGTAAGTGAGCTTGCCTAAGATATTGTCTTCCTTGTGTGACACAAGTGGTGAAATCATCCTTTTCTAAATCCTTTTTTTGTTTTTGCAGCTCTAATCTGCTACGTTTAGCCATGTCTAGCAGTTATCAGTTACATAGCTGGTTCACATACTCCATGATTCTTTTATTTCTAAGTACAGCTGGATTTTGGGTATCAGTTATTGCATAACCATTACTTTAGATTTCATGGTTTGCAAAATATTGCAATCCCATGGAATGGTGCTGTATTTATCTTTTATATGTTCACACTTTCTACTTCTATTTCTGCAGATGACTAGGTTGAATGAAGGATTGTCATTGTTCGATGCAATTCTCATTGTTCCTATGTTTCAGATTGCTTGGACATTCTTTTCCATTTGTACAGGATTTGTATATTTTCAAGAATACCAGGTCCCAGCTCTCTCTCTCTCTCTCTCTCTCTCTCAACATTTTCCCTCTAGGTTCCCAAACCTTTGAAGTATGGTTTGAGAATATGCAGAAAGCTTAGTGTTGTTCTTGAAACAGGTATTAAATGCACTAAGGACGACAATGTTCATACTAGGAATGATGTCTGTGTTCGTAGGCATTTCTTTGTTGGCACCTGATGATTCCAAAGGTATATTTTAGTGGGTTTTACCATTGTAAAGTATGCAGAATATCAGATGGGAACTTACTCTCTAAATTTTTAGGTGGTGAAGTCAAAGACAATTCATCTTTAGTATCTGTGATGTCTTCAAGCATTCCAAAAGAAGTGGACAGGTACAATATATTCTCTTATGATTTGAATTATGATACAATCCATGTTTTTTTAGGTCCTTAAAAAAAATCCAAGAAAGATTGTAATTATGATTCCATATTTTGAGGGTTAAAATATGTGCGAAAAGCTTTAGACATGAATGTTTTCGCATGTGAATGTGTGGTCGATCGATCGGCTAGTCACGCCGGTCAATCCGCCAATTATAATTTCGCGAGATTTGAGTATATATTTTAAGGTAGGGATTATCTGAATCTGCCTGACAATGTGAGTCTAAAGTTTGCATTTGAAGCCGCCTGAGTGAGTCTATAAAATCATCTATGCACTATAGAGAGGACCCTAGGGAATGATATAGCTTGCCTTAAGCAATTTTGAAACATGGGTATGGCTGTGCATGTCTTGCCCTTTCCACACCCCACTTTGGCAGGAGCCTCATGCATTAGGTGTCTTCTCTTTTAATCATTTTTACACTGCATTTGATCTTTTAATTTTGGTACATAAACAATTGATCTTCATACGATAGAAAAAATAGCAAAGTAAGACGATGGTCGTTTTCGCATGACCACATATATCAGCATTCTCTATTTGTTCAACAGTTCTTATTATATAATTTCGTTGTTCGGATATGCATTGAAACCTGAGCTGAATTGGTATTCTGGTTTGTCAATTTTCACCTTTGTCACATGTTTGTATATTACAGGCTAGTTGTGTCATCTGAAGATATGCAAATTAGAGACGCAAGATCACTTGTGCAAGGAATCCTGATGAAGATTTCAGATACAATAGTGAAGGCAAAGGTGCTCAATAGTTGGCTTGTTGGATTTACAGATATAGATGGTTATGATATGACAATTAATGCTTTGAACTTGTATCCCGTTGCAGAGTGCTTGTGCATTGTCACTAGGATTTGGAGAGGATTCAATCAATGCATCTGCAGTCCTTGTGATGCCCATGGTGTCATCAAAGATAACAGGCTTTAGAGGAAATGGGTTTGACCGGTCCAAGATTTTTTCCATGAGAAATTCTGGTTGGACTAAGATCTCTAGGGATGAAGATGCTACGAAAATGCTAGAGCAAAGCCCTGTGCTCTCTGAGAGCCCCTGATTGGAGTAGTATATGCATTAAATTGTTTATTAGGAGGGAGTCGTAATCGTTTTATTGTTTTTGTAGAGATTCATTGTTTTTCTAACCATGAAGCATTCTGTTTTCTCAACAAGGTGTAATATGTCACGCTTGTGTATCCTTGCTCATATAGTTGAATCAAATGATAGTATCTTACGGTGAGTTGTATTGAAAAGGAGTAAGTTGCTAGATTCTCATGAACCGCTCGGAGTACAGGATGATCCTCTCACCGTATGGGCTCCAAGCTAAATGCTTTGAAGCGGCAACTTTGAGCCATAAAGCTGTCTGTTTTTCAGCGCAGAAATCTCCTCATGCATGTTTTCTCCCACTCTGTATTACCTTTGTAGTGTTTGTTTCGCGGAATGACTTTTCAAACAAACGACTTTTGTCGAGAATGTCGTTCTAGGGGTACCAATCATTCCAGTTCTTAGAAATTCACAAAATGATATTAAGAGAAATAACTTTTATTCACATTTTAATGATTTGTTTGTGTAGTAATAGGAATCGGAATCTATTTAATCTTTCTACAATATCTTTATTTATTATTTTTAAATTACTCATGAATGCATTTAAAGTGGTATTCTTATTTTAGTCTCTAATTTAAAATTCTCTAATTATTAAAAAAAATTTCTTAAATCTTCACCCACTTAAAAAAGAAAAGTCAACTTTAGATGGTTGTAAGTTGACTAAGAAGTTTTGGGAAATGTTAAGTGTATAATTAAGAATTTATTTGATTTTGGGTGGGAGTTACGAGAAAGTCAATTTCTAACTAAAGAGTTATAAATATTTACATTATTTTTAATCTATGCTTTACTCTCAATATAGATCTCCGGCCTAGTGTGATTTATGATAGAGCACTAGAGCTCTTTGGCAGAAAAAACAAATTAAAAGTAAAAATCTACCCTGTAGGCTTTATAATATTGAAGCTTCAAATTTGTAAGCAAATACATTCTTACTTGTTAATTAAATGAAACCACTTACAATAATAAAAATATTAAATCCCAAAAATGTTGGTGGTGCAAATCTGGATCCATTTCTTACAAGACGCAAAAGTCGAGATTTTGCAATTTCGTAAACCAGAATTTAGCTTATGGAATGGAGCCATTTGTGTATCACTTTAACCAACATTCGCTTTTCCTTTCACTTTCTTTTTCTTTTTGGTCAACTTTTGCTTTCATTATCACAACCTTTATCTTTTCTCTCTTTAAATTCGTTTGTTTTCTTAACTCTCACTCTTTCTCGCGGAATTATGAGGTATGCAAACAAAGCACTATGACCAGAGGAATCGAGCATAAGTTCACAACACTCCTTATATATATTACCCCTTTCATTTAAGGGTATATATATGTGTATAGTTAGTCAGTTCATTGATGGATCCCTATCTAAGTAGCTAGCTTAGCTTGTGGCTAGCTCTTGGTGTTTAATTACATTTAATTGGTAGGTAGTCTGTATAATATCGACTAAATTAATTAATTAAGATGAAGATGAAAGCATCTGCAATGTTGAAGCAGATAGTAGCTGCGTTGAGCTCAATACCCGCCAGGTGCAGGGAGTCGATCAAGAGTAAAACCAGCGCCATAAAGACTCGAATCGTTATATTCTCGTTGCTGAGGAACAAGAAGTACTTTTTGATGCGCTCCATCTCTCACAAGCTCCACGCTTTGCTTGCGCAGCCGCAGCATGACTCTGATGACCAAATTAGCAAGGCCGCCCAGAGCTGTGATGTTAGTAATGTTATGACGTCCCAGCACGATGAGCCGATTCATCCAAGTACTCATGATGATGAGTTGGTGGAGGAGAAGGATGATGATGCTCATATGATGATTCATAATAATAATATTGATCATCATGGGAATGAGCATGATGATATTTATATTGGTGGATACTCAGTAGAAAAGTACCCAGATATTGATCTGACCCACTCGCTGTTCATCAACGAGTACTCTGAAGATGACCATGACCTGGTGGAATTCGAATATCCTGCAACCGGAGGACTATCTGTCATAGATTTTCTTAACAACTCAAAGCAAGAGGCCGGGGAGAAATTCAGTTTGGAAGACGAGATAGACCAAGTGGCAGACTTGTTCATAAAGAGATTCCACCGCCAAATGAGGAATCAAGAGGTTCACGTTCGTACCAGCTAGCTAGCTATATCGATCATGAGAATGGAGATGCTCCACAGCCATCGGCTACAGCCCAGTTGATGATCACACTAGCTAGTACGTTCTAGTAATTTACAGCGCACCAGAATTAATTAATTGTTAGTGGATCCTATATTCCTATCCTAAAAAATATATATATACATATATTCACCTGCTAATTAAATTTGAAAGTGATTGCTGGAGAAAGCTATTCAACTATACCACTTTCCTATAGCTACTCTATACCATCTAGAGTCTAGAGATATATATAGTTTGCCGGATGCATGTATGATAGGTTTTCTTTCTTTCACTCAAATTCCTAATTTATTTTGAACGCCGTATATGTATTAATCGATAGAGTTCGACACTACTTGAAGGGAGATCCAGTATTACTTAAGAGTCAAAATTTTAAAAAATAATTAAGTCTTTTTTTTTTTTTTGGCCTCTAAAAAAATAATAATAATGATTAAGTCTTTAATGGAAACCAAAATAGGTTAGTTTTAAAATTTTTTTTCTATTTTTCCTGTTGTTAGTTTTAAAATTTTTCTTCTATTTTTCCTGTTGATAAATGAATTTGCTGATCCAAGCCGAGTTTTTATGCATATATAATAAGTTAATTTATAGGGTGGTAACTATACTAACATGATATTCTTTCCAAAATAATTAACAAAAGAAGAAGAAAACGATTAAGAAAAAATTGGCATAATTCAAAAGCTCGGGCCAAAGAAGGAGCCAAATTCTTAAGCCCGTATAGAGACAGCTGTAATGACTATGATCAAAGGACTCCAAATTGGACCACAAAGCGGAAGCACGTACAAAAAACTTCCCCACCTTTCAAACACTCTGGCCCCGGGAGAGTTCCAGAAAAGGGAAGATATGGAATTCGCAATAAATCTCAATTCTTAATTAAAGGGATTCATCTACGTACAATACATACTACAGCTTTGGTTTACAGCAGCAGATTGGGTGAAAATAGCGGCTGAGACGCCAGGTCACATTCCTCCTACTCAAACATTTGGCAAACATTTGACATTTTTGGTCTGAGACCCAACACTGCCTCCTCTGTCTCATTTCTTGGACCTCTTCCAACCCTATTTATAAATGATACAGGGAGTAGATTTAATTTGATGTAAGATTACTTAAAGTTCGTTAAGTTTGATTAGGTGTGATTGTTTTCTACTTTAGTGCACTGAACAAATTAACTTTATACTTGGGCATGTTTACTAAACGTGAATGGGAGTGAGCAGGCATGAGAGTGAATATGAATGAGAGTGAGCAGGAACGAGAGTGAGCAAGAATGGGAGTGAACATGAATGAGAGTGAGTAGGAATGAGAGTGAATATAAATGGGAGTGTAAGAATGGAAGTGAATATGAATGAGAATAAGCAGGAATCGGAGTGAACTTAATATGTATAATTAAGTTGCAAATTTAAAATTTCACTTTAATTATATTTATATATAGGGTAGTTTTGGATTTTTATTAAAAATGTGGGGTATTTTCAATAAAAAAAAAATTTCTTTCCCTTTCCCCCTCCCCCAATCCGAACCCCCTTAAGGAGTGGCAATCACCCAAAATCAGGAATGTCACTCCTGATTTTGGTGGGCCCCATCGTTTTTTTTTCTCTTTCCCAAGTTTAGTAAACATAGGAATGATAATGATTCCCATTATCAAATGCAAGTAAACACAAGAATGATAATCGGAATCAATCTCAAAAGCAAGTAAACACATCAATGAGAATGGGAATCATCCCAAATGCAAGTAAACATGGGAATGATTCCCATTGGTACCATTCCCATTAATGTGGAGTAAACATGCCCTTAATTTCTAGGAGTCTTTCCAACCCCAAGGTGATATTTTAGACTAGTATTTATAACAGTGCCCCCCGCAAACATGCAAAGGGGACTATTTCCGATGGTTTGATCATTTTGCAAATTGTGAAAGAAAAATGAAGTTTGATATGATGGGAAGGACTAATCAGTACGCTGATGATATATCTTAATGAGTTTGTTGACAGTTCAGTTGGGAGTTGGGACTTGGCAACATCAATATGTAATTTGCATTCTTGAGGACTCATGGCAATGCGATGTCATGTTATATAATATAAATGTGAGTGACTTTTTACTTTTAACAGACTACATATGGTAATGGGCTTTGATTGAGGCCGAAATTTCATCAAAGCCGTTCTTTTAGGATGTGCCCATATATCATATATAAATCCCAAAAGTCTTAATATCCTTAACGACACGGTCCAATCCAACCACTTTTTTTTTTTTTCTTTTCTTTTTCTTTTTCTTTTTCAAGGTCCAAGTAGTGTCCATCGGTTCCAACACTAAAAATACTGCATTTCATGAGGTGATAAATGATTTATCGTAAAAAAAAAAAAAACTTTATTAATAAGTTACAACTTATCATATTTTTTAGTTCTAAACCTAAATTTTGAATTTGTTTATTTTTAAGTCACAAAAAATATAATTCTTTATTAATAAGCCATAAAATACATTTTTAAGCAAAAAAAAAAATTTCAGCTATAAAAATATTAAAAAAAAAGTAGTGTGAAATTCTACAAAATTATAAATTATAACTTTTGACATATGACATTAGAATAAAAAAATTAAACTAGCGTGTAACTCAACAAAGACCCAAAACTAAATTTTAATTCAGTAAAAATTACACTTTAGAAATGAAAGAATTACACTTTAGAAGTGTAACTCTTGACATCTCTAAGGGCTGTAACCATCGCCCTCTCGTTTATACATATGCATGAATACAATGTTTATTTAATTAACAAATAATTCTCAATGTTTGGCTTGTACAAAGTTGTTCAATTGTAGCTGGTCATACACATGAATAAATTAAAGGGTTTCTTTTTTCTATCAAGAATTAATTCCCAATAATGCTTGGTCTGTGTTTAAAGTAGTATTTGGCAAAACGCCGATGCCGTCGGGAACGATGGTGGTGGTGGCGGTGGCGGTGGCAAAGGCGACGGTAGCTATCCAAGCAGCCACGACGGAGCAAGATTGGGACGTGTTGGACAGCGATTTGTCTCCATCTTTTACGATATCAGTGTGGGTTTTGGTGAAAATTCCCTCTAAAGTCTTGCAATTCTTGTTGTATAACATATTTTAACATAAACTACAGTGGCATAGAGGTTTTTACAAACTATGTGCATATATAACATATTTTAACATAATATCCTCATAAAGTTTGACCATATATATATGCATACAAGCTGACATATTTTAACGTGAATCCTTATCTATACCATTTGATTTCCCATTGCATCTGCAACGCAACCCTAGGAATTGAGCAAGCTGACTTAGGGCCTCCCAAATTTGCTGCGAGTTGCAAAGTACTATTGCCTTTACTATCCACTTTTCTGAACACACCTCAACTCCACCGTTAGTGGCTTAAGACTAAATGTAGGGATTAGTTGTAGCTTGAGAATAGTTTACTAAAAAAAGAGGTTGATAAATGATTTCGATAAAAAAAAAAAGGCAAATAAATGATTTCTAAGAATAAAAAAATTAAAAAGAACACTAGAAGGGGGTGGAATGTGGTGATGACGTGTCAAAATCAGGATCTCTCGCTAAATAGATCGATCGCACCGTGGTCATTTTCTCCATTTCCCCCAAATTCCCGTCGACTGGGAAAATTTGGTTTGCCCTTTTTATCCCTACCTTCCTCTCCCTCTCCTCTCCTCTCCTCTCCTCGTATCTCTCTCAACAGCACTCGCAGTATTTGGCGAACCCAAACGACCATTTCGCAACGCAACAATACTAAAACTTAACCAGATTAACAATAATAAGAATAAGAAGAACAAGAAAATGTTGAGGGTTGCGGCGAGGCGGCTCCGTTTCGTGTCTGTGTCGCCATGGAGGCCCACCCAGGCTTCCACCGCCTCCTCCATTCTGTCTCGGAATCTCATCGACAGCCGTGACTCCCTCGATGACCTCAGATCCACCTATTTCGCTCCTGAATTCTATCTTCATTCCAGAGGTTAGGGTTTCCCTCTTTTTTTCCCACCGCTTACTTAGGGTTTTTTCCCGTACATTTACCAAATTTTCATTTGGCGTTTCTCTCAATAACTAACGAAGTAGTATATAATCAAAACTATTATCGTTTTCTTTTGGGATTTATTTCTCGATATTATGACTTTTGATAATGTGAATTAAGTTTGTTATTGTGTTTGCGCGTGTAGTCTTTTCTAAGCTGAATTTATAAATATGTTGTATTATGGTTAGCTCCTGTGGATATTGGATGGTAATTGGATTGTAATTTTCCAGCCGAGTAAAGCTTTAGCTGATAATGATTGACAATGGATTGATTCATTAGAGTTGAGGTTGGCATCCTTTGATGTTGGCTGTCCTTCAAATTTGTTGTCAAGAAGAGAATGACTTCTGAAATTGTTTGGAGTATCCTTTATAAATAACAATGTATATTGGTCTGTTAATCAAGAACACGAGAAAAAGATCATGAAGCTGCTAGCTGAAGTTGATATGAAGTCTGCTATAACTGTCACAAGATTCACAACTTCTATTAATGATTTAAGTCTATACTAAACCATGCATATTGTTGCTCACATGGATTTTATTGTCATAATACTCGGTTGATCAGGTTTTGCTTCTGATTCACTGACCCCATCAAAGGACAACAGCATAGTTCCAGATGTTTCTCCAACTGTGGCACATGTTCAGAATCCTTCTTCAAAGATAGTTTATGACCATTCCAACCATGAGCGTTACCCTCCAGGTGACCCCAGCAAGCGGGCATTTGCCTACTTTGTCCTCACAGGTGGTAGGTTTGTCTATGCTTCTCTGATTCGTCTGCTTATCCTCAAGTTTGTGCTAAGTATGTCTGCCAGTAAGGATGTTCTTGCGCTGGCCTCGCTCGAGGTTGATCTCTCCAGCATTGAGCCAGGTTCAACTGTGACTGTTAAGTGGCGTGGAAAGCCAGTCTTCATCAGGCGCCGAACTGATGATGATATCAAGCTGGCAAATAGTGTAGATGTCAATTCTCTCCGTGATCCCCAACAAGATGCTGAGAGGGTTAAAAACCCAGAATGGCTTATTGTTGTTGGGGTCTGCACACATCTGGGGTGCATTCCCTTGCCAAATGCTGGTGACTTTGGGGGATGGTTTTGCCCATGCCATGGTTCCCACTATGATATTTCTGGCAGGATACGCAAGGGACCAGCACCATACAATCTGGAGGTACCCACATATTCCTTCTTGGAGGATAACAAGTTATTGATTGGTTAAATGCTTGGGTTCTTCTCTGGCACACTGGATGTTTGGGATCATATTTTTTTCTTTTTTGTTCTTAATTTAATCAGATAATGTCGAAGATTTGTTACAGACACTTTCGTTTTTGCCATCTTCCCCTCAGGGTTGTTAAGAAATATTATGTAACTTGGATATTTTAACTCCTGCCGGGTGGTGTTTCTCTGGATTCTGAATAAGTTGTCTTGGCCGTTGCTGAGCATGAGTGGTATTTGATACTTTGCTGAATTGAGAAAGCTGTTATATGGTTATTTATTAATGGGGAAACTTTTTACGTAGTTATTTATTAAGGTTTTTTATTGTTACCAAATTGCGTTGTGGTGCTCTCTGTATCGTTTCTTTGGAGGTTGGGGATCTACGGATATTGGTGAGAATCTTAAATCCAAATTTATGCAACTTTTAAAACCCTTAAGGGGCTGTTACCAAATGACAGTTTATAACAACCTTATAAAAGAGGGAAGTTTTGAATCCAAACTGAATTAATGTTGTACTAGTTTGTAGCTAAATAATGGGTTAAATTTCATGATTGTGTAATTGTATACATAAATCTTTCAAGGATCCGACAGAGGAACAAGCCTCATTGCCTAGTAAGTTTCCTCTCTGAGCAACACATTAAAAAATTATTAGGGAATACAGAAACGAAGAAAGGTATTTATCTCTCAAATATGCCCTTAACATACACCATGCCCTTTTCACTCAATCGAAGCTCCTTTCTCATTTGCTCTACTTGCTGGTCATCCCCTTGAACTATGATATCTGACTGCGTACCATTGTCATCTATGACCACCATTTTGACCTTGATTTGTTCCTTTCTTGACGCCCGCTTCCAGTAATACGCTCCCCTGTGTTCCATTTTCAAAACATTAGCACTTATGGTACCCCTTGAATCACTCGATCTCAAATATGCAATTTGAAAGATAATTTGGAATTTATTCAAGGGTGGCTGGACTTACGCCAATGGACTTAAGGTGGTGATCCAGAACCAATTATTGCCGACATCCGGAACAGTTATGGTAAGAACAAGGGCTACGCTTGCCAGGCTGATGCAGGTGCAGAAGGTAAGCAAAGCTGCTTGGCCTCGACTTGGAACCATCATGCCTTCAAACCTTCATTCAAGACATGACAGAAAGCATATATATATGTATGTTATAAAACTTGACTGCAAAATGACAATGGAGTATATGGAATAAAAATGCAGTTAATCAGAACTTATGTCACCTCATGAAACCCAAATACTGAGGAGCACTGTTTAGATAATTGATGGTATGACTTGATTAAGAAAAAAGAACAAAAAAAAAGAAAAGGGAGGATAAGGTTAAGGCTAAGGTGGGTGACTTACGTAATGGTCTCCCCTCTATCAGTGACCACAAAATTGTTGCGAGTAAAGAATGACATAATTTCACCCGCCACTTGCTTTGGTGCCTTCTTCTCTTCACCTACAAATGTCTTCTGCACAACCTGAAATAGCCATTCCAATATTCCATCAGGAAGAGGCTGATGTCTTTGAAATTGAAATCTTAAATCTTAAATCTAAAGGTAAAATTTTACACCCAACGGCAAATCTGCAATGGCCTTGTTTTAAGTGTCAATGTTCAGAATTAAAAATTGAAGCAAAGAGATATATGGTTTGGTACCTTGGATTTAACAGAACGTTTGATGAGGGACCAGAGGCCTGGAACAGAGATGACGAAGAGACCCAAAGAAGTGTAGTAACTGGCTAAGGAATAACCCACGCCGTCTGCGAGCAAAAAGAGCGATGACGATGAGAATGATGACAGGTTGTGGTTGTAGTTGTGGGTGGTGATGAGGGGAAGGTGGACCACAAGAGAAGAACAAGAAGACGTGAGAGACTCGAGAAGGGAGGCACCAACCACCAGTCTCTTCTTGCCTCTTGAGCGTCGAGCAGTACTGAGCCATGCTTGGTGTTGGTGGGTTACGTCTCTGCAGGCTTCCAATTTGGAAGGACGATATGGATAACCCACAGAGTTTAACAACACTTTAGCTGCCATTGGTCGCTCAAAGACTCCGAGAGAGAGAGAGAGATGAAATTCGGAGGGGATGGATTGAGTATGGACCCTGCTTAATTACTAGCTCAGCCCTGAGGTTCAGTCCAAAGTGATATTCTGAATGACCAATGCCAATTTCATAGTCACCCAGCAAATTACATTGTAATTTGTCTTCATATTCGTGTTAAAAACAACAGGCAAAAAAATACAAATTAATTTAAAACTAAATTTCTTCTTTAATTATAGGACCAATATACATACATTAAATTGCAAAGCACATATTAAAATATTACAATGCTTGGCTCACATTTCTCATGTTAATAAACATACCATTTATTTCGTGTACTTATTAGAGAATCTCTCTTCTAAGTGGTGTCATAAACTATTACAATTCACTTATTCAGGTTTGCATACTTTTGATTCGTCCTTCTCCGTTTAAAGACAATGAAACTAATAATAAATGAAATCTTTGACTCTTGTGATGTTTATAACACATTAAAGTTATCCCGAAATGATTATGAAAGACTTGTTTATATCCCACCAACAAAATTGCCAAGTAACCAATTGTGTGCTCACTAAAAAAGTGACAATATAACCACTTAACTAATTGTTTTAATTTTTCAATCAAGTTTTTAATAGTTAAATTTTATTTACAATTAAGTGAAAATGAGAGGATCTATCAATTAATTAGATGATTTTTTTATTCCATTACGTTACAATAGTTAGGTTTTATTTTCAATTAAGTTGCATTGGTTATGTTTTGTATTCAATAAGATTGCAATGATTATGAAGTTACAATGGTTACATTTCGTTTTGAATCAAGTTATAATAGTTAGGTTTTGTTTTCAATTCATAAATAACATCATAAATGAGTCTTGTGTGATATTTTTATCAAACTAATTGACGAAATTTTGTAATTTATCTTCAGTTATAAACGATATCTAATTATACGAGTGTGATAAAAATTTTAAAATTATAAAAAACTACTTAAGAAAACGCTCAAATTTGTTATCTCCATTTATTCGATCAGTTAAAAGTGCAACTAATAAGTAGTACTATTCAATGCTTCATACGCCATCCTTTGTAAAGAGGCAATGGCCTATACAAAAAATGTGTAACTCCACCTTAAAGAACAATCTTGACACCACCTCCTCCCCCGCCCACTCATCTTGCCGGTATCGCCTTGCCCCATTATGTTCTTCCTTGTTCCTTCTCTCACCATTTCTTTCTATTCCTTCACCCTTTCTCTCTCTTGTCATCCTCCTCCCTCACATAATTTGGGCATATCCGTTGGGTGATGTTAGTTGTGTGTGAGAAATGTTGAGTAAGGAGAGAAATTAAAAAGAGTGGATTGAGTATTGACTAATAAAAGTAAAGAGGTAATTAGAGTTAAATTAAATGAGAAAAAATTGAATTAAAAACAGTGAGTGTTGAATAAAGAAAGAAAATTGTTTTTTTTTGTCGGCCAACAAAAAAAAGAAATTGTCGGATACCGACTACCGTATACATAGAAATTTCTAAATAGTTTTGATAAAAAAAGTATGATGAAATGAATATTAATATAATATTTCATTATTTCCGGAAATGCATAAGACGCGTCTCTTTAATTAGTAATTAACATTTCAATGGTCTGATAATCATCCCCTTCCTTCCCCAAAATGAGAATCGCTCAGGTGGGGATGAGAATGGGAGGGAGATGAAAAGGGGACGCGGGAAGAGTGACACCAAAATCCGTACTCGTTAGTATCAGCACTCATTCTCAACAGAGTGAGGTAAGCGAACGCACAAATATACACACCAACAAGCCCACGCACACACACTCTCTCTATCTGTTCCCAAGCCAGACCTCCCATTCTCTTTTTCTATTTTTATTTATATTTTTAATGTCTGTGTCTTGCTGATAAACCCTAAATCTCAGCTTCATCGATATCACTCTCCCTGTCTCGAGTGGAAAATGGTAGTCCAATCGTTGAAACGTGCGGGGTCGATTCAGAGCTCCATAGATACTGAAGGAGACGCTGCAAGCCCACGTTCGGAGGAGGTTTCTCCGGTGCAGAGGAGAGTCAGTTCTCGGCTACAGGGGAAACAGAAACCCGAAAAGGAACTTCTGGTCCGTCGCCGAGTGGAATTACTCGATGACCACCAAGAGGGAGGCGGCCTTGCCAAAAGACCCAATGTACGTCATGGAAGAAGGTTCATTACTGAAAATGAGGCCAATGCTGAAAATGAGGAGTTCGAGGAGCCGACCTCTAATGGTGCTTTAGAAAGTGCAATTACCAAAGTCGTCACTGATTCGGTCGAGAAGAGTGACCATGTTAAGGTCAAGGAGACCCTCAGATTGTTCAACAAGCATTATCTCTATTTCGTACAGGTTTGCCCTTCACCAATATTACCTTATTATCATGTTCAAATGCAAATGTGTGTATAACTTTTAGTAATCTAATTCATAGGAAGAGGAGAAGAGGCGCAGAAAAGTGGAAGATGATCTCAAAGCCGCTTCCAAAGCTACAAAAAATTCCAAATCTAAGGTCAGCGTCTGTTGCTCACTCTGTTCTTAACATTCTTGTTGTGTTCTTGAGATTCCTTCGGTTGTGGGACTCTTATATATGTTACCCTAATGTGCAAATTTCTGCAGAAAGGAGCTCGCCCTCGAGATACAAAGGTGGCGAAACGACCTGATTTAAAGGCAACATCTCAGGCAAGTCAATACTGCCTCATCACTGTCTTCTAATGAAGCTTGACATGCATTGCCTTATGCTATCCCTCCCTCCTTTATCATATTCCTATGTGACATTTTCTTTGGGTTTCCGTAATGTCTTATATTTTGAAGTCAAACGTTGCTATGCTTCTGCGGAAAATAATTTTTGTATCTTAGGTAATCTAAGTAACACATGGTATTCAAATTAATTCTGTTTTGTAAGGAGATGCTGCTGTACTAGTTTTAGGAATTCTAAAGTAACATGGCAGTGATTGTAATATTGATGCTGGTGTTGGTGGTTGCGATACAACTCTTTATTATTGGTTTGCTAACTACTTAACATATGATATTTTTGTTTTGTATTGAGATCCAATGACGTTCCTGCTTGGTTGGAAAGGAATAAGAGGTTGTTCAAGGGCAAGGAGGCGAAGGAGGTGTATTTACTCTTGGATAGAATTAAACTATTAGCTTCTCTTTGGGAATTCTTGTCGAAACATTTTCGAGATATTCCCTTTGTTATTCTTCTTGATTGGGGAAGAGCTTTAATTGAATGTAATATGTGTTTTTAACTTAACCTGGTTTTGATGGACATCTTGTTCATCCTATCCTAATTGTACCTTTTCTTTGTTAATAAAAATTTGTCTTTCTTATTGAAAAAATAATGTTCCTGAAGCGATATGATGGCTTAGTATTCATTCTTACAATAGTCTGATGCAATCTGCCCCTTTTTTTCTGGCTTCAAACTATAAATGTCTAGCAGATGATGGCGGAAAAAGAAATTTTGTATCCTTCTAAAAGAATTGGAAGCATTCCAGGTTTGTGGTTCTCACTTGGTTAATTTTGCTTATATGCCATGTGTTTTAGTCGGGTTTTGTTGATTGAAATACAATTTGGTATCATGTTGATATGTTTATGATATTGATAAAACTAGATTAATTTTCTAATCTGTGGGTGCTGAAGTTTCTCTTGATGGCAGGTATTGATGTTGGTCATCAGTTCTATTCTCGGGCTGAAATGGTTGCCGTTGGTTTTCACAGCCACTGGCTGAATGGGATTGATTATATGGGGCAGTCCTATAGCAAAGGGGTAATGCATTCTTTTCCTTTTTGAACTCTAACAGTTAAGAATTGATCTGTAGTTTTCTTTATTATAACTGATATATTTATTGTTTAATGGCTGATGCTAGTCCTCTTTTGGGCTATTATAGTTTAATAAATAAGAATAAATCTTCAGATTTTCCCTTATATGCTGAAATTGCAGGAGTACAGTAACTATACATTCCCAATTGCAGTGGCCATTGTTTTATCAGGCATGTATGAGGATGATTTGGATAATGCTGAAGATGTTGTGTATACTGGTCAAGGTGGACATAACTTGACAGGTGATAAGCGTCAAATAAAAGATCAAGTTCTAGAACGTGGTAATTTGGCGCTTAAGGTGTGTATTTGAGAGTCTTCTAGTTTCCATGCGATGCTATTATCCTCTTCTCCCAGTTGGAATGGTAGTTGTTGATCCATTCAACTGTTCCTTTTATTGTTTCTGTTGTGTGTTTACGATGTGAGTTTGCCACATCAGACATTAAATTGTGTCAGTTTCTTCTCATTGCCTCAGAGTTACTTGGTTCTGTGTTTCTTATTTTTTTTGAATTTGATATAAACTGATAGCCATAAATTTTCTACTCAACCATTTTCTACATGTGTGTATATATATGAATTATTCTCTAGTAAGGACCTTAAATAAGGATCTGCTTTTTAAATTGTCAGATCATAGTTTAAGATAATATTTGTCTCCTTTCTAATTGGTCCTATAACATATTTTTAACTGGTTTTCCCATATCTTTCTGTTGCTCTTATCTCCTGTGAAAATGTTGTTACATCATAAAACTATTAGTATACTGTGGGTCTTAATGAATAACAACATGCACATGTTTATAGGTGTGGGTGTGGAAGGGTTATCTAATAATTTCACATCTTCTTCGCCGAATTGCAGAATTGTGTGGAGCAATGTGTACCTGTTAGAGTAGTTCGTGGCCATGAATGTAAAAGTAGTTACTGTGGCAAACTTTACACATATGATGGCTTGTACAAGGTATTTATCTGAAGCATGTTGACGACACTAAATTATATCTTTCATCTGAATATCTCAATTACTACATCTTCTTTGGCCCCCTTTCCACTGAATGGAGATATAAAAGAATTTATGTAATTTTAATAGTTAACTGGTTGATTTATCTCTTCATTACGGTTAAGTTTAATTTTTGTTTTACAGGTTGTTAAATATTGGGCAGAGAAGGGTATTTCTGGATTTACCGTTTTTAAGTATCGTCTTAGGCGGCTTGGAGGGCAGCCAGTGTTGACCACTAACCAGGTTATTATATAATTTAATATTTTTTTTGCCTCAATTTCTTGACTATACACTAATTAATGTTTTATCAATAACTTCTGCCTTGAGGTATTTTGAAATTGTTCTAACTTGGATCCATTAATGATCAAGAAAAGCCATATTAAAGGTTATTTTTAGTCGAGTCATGTGTAGGAAATCTTTTGTAAGTATTCAACTTAGTCATATTAGTTAAAATAATGAGGCATCAGGTTGTTTTATGTTATAATCTGTAGTTCTATATTTATTATCTGCTGCCGTTTATAGGTTATTATAATGGGTTAGTGTATATTTTCTGGAAATAATATTTTTCCCAAAATTCATGATGCAGAAGAGATTATTATTATTATCTTTGTTAAGAAGAGAGATTATTAGAGTTATCTTAGTGATATTAGTTATTATAATGATTCATATGATGGTGTACCTAGCGTTACTCATCTCTTCTTAGCTTGTGCTGGGCTCACATCATTGGAAAGTGTCTCCTTAGCATGGCAGTTATTGTTAATCCTCTCTGTAATTTTAACCAACGTTTTTGCTCTGCTTTTCAATTTCAATTTTTAATTTTGTTTTGTGGTTGTGATCCGTAATTGAGCCAGATGGCATTACATGTTCTGGGTATTGCATTATATCTTAGTGGGTTGTTCTTGTTTATAGATTCTAGATAATTTTCATTTTGATCAGTCTTGCATGGTGAGCTAGTGAGCAATTATTTCTGGCGATTTTTGTTTTCTTTAATATGATTCCAACTTCTTGACAGGTTCAATTCATTTATGGACGCATACCACAGTCTATTTCAGAAATACGCGGGTATATGAAATTATGAATAATAATCTATTAAAAGGTTACAAACTTTTAAACTGAATTACAAATTCAAAGTGTAATTACATTCTATCGTTTTCTTGGCTAAGGTTGGTGTGTGAGGACATAACTGGGGGTCAAGAGGATGTTCCCATTCCTGCTACCAATTTGGTTGATGATCCACCTGTTGCACCCACAGGCAAGTTATTAATGTTTGGTAGCATCCTTATTATTATTATTCTGGGGATCAAGAGCAATCATAGACAAGTTGAACTATCAAATTTTAGCATGTTAGTGATGTCTGGAATACAAAATGCACTTCAGTAGAAGGTCATTGAGACTGTCTGCTTATTGCATTATTTTCCTGGTCATCATTGATTGGTCCATCACAGATTTTGTTCTGTGTATTATTTAACTTGTTATTTCGTAACTTCTCATTAATCTTCTTATATTATATTACATGCATGGTTGTCTTCTCTCGCTAGCTGCAATGGTGGAACTTTTTCATTGGTTTTTGGTCTCCCTTTTGAATTTGTTGAAGTAGTCATGCGAATGGTTTTATATATGTTTAAGTTCTATTCTATGGTGAATACAATAATTTGGTGTTTAATTCTTAAAATTTCAGGTTACACGTATATTGCATCTATTCAAGTTGCAGGAAATGTGAAGCTTCCCCCAGATACCATTGGATGCAATTGCAAAGGAAGTTGTATGGATCCCAAGACTTGCACATGTGCCATGCTTAATGGCTCTGACTTTCCATATGTGCATCGTGATGGTGGCAGGTGAGAAATACATCAAACATGCTATTGTAGAAATGATACATAGAATTTTGATATTAAATTGCTAATAATTTAGGGCGATTTTATTTGTTTATGTTCTTACTTGAGGGTTCTTTACTTTATGTTGTACCTTTCAGATTAATTGAAGCCAAGGATGTAGTGTTTGAATGTGGTCCAAAATGTGGCTGTGGACCTGCTTGTGTCAACCGTACTTCTCAGAGAGGGCTGAAGTACCGATTTGAGGTTGTGTCATCACTTCTACTTTTCTTTGTTCTTTGGAATCACAGACACACACGACTATGGAAATATCACTATCTGACTTGTGCCAAAGTGGTACATGTTTAAAATATGAAGGTTCTGTTGGTGGGTGTGAGCAGGTTTTCCGTACGCCAATGAAAGGGTGGGCTGTTAGATCTTGGGATTTTATACCTTCTGGGGCACCAGTTTGTGAGTACATAGGAATAATTAGGAGGACCGAAGATGTTGATACTGCCTCAGAAAATTATTACATTTTTGACATTGATTGCTTGCAAACCATGAAGGGGCTTGATGGAAGAGAGGTATTGTGACTGCAGCTGTAGTAAATTTGAAATATGATATGCCTTGGCCTTTCCAATTTGAAGTCTCTGTAGCTGTTTGTGTTCCATGCAAAATTTACATTATTTTTCAAATAACCTTGTAAACCTGATGCATGTAAACTGACTTATGTTACTTGATTGCTGCATGTAAGAATCAATTGTCTCGTAAGATCAGTGCTTGTTATGATATATTTACAAAAGTTAATGATGGTGGTTATGACCTTAATGCATTATGTTAAAAACTTCAAAGTGAAAAGTAGCCAAACAATGAAAGACAATATTTCTTTGTTGTAGGACTTTTTGGACTGAACTGCACACAACAGGAATTCTATACCACTATGTCACCTGAATGTCCATGTGGATCTCTGTGATGGAATAGCTATTTGTATAAATTCTGATGAACTTGATTATGCTTCTGCCATTTCATTTGATATATTTATTTATCACAATTATAGTATTTTCTTGCTTAGCAGCACTTCAATGCAAAGTTTCATTTTTTGTTTTGTTTTGACAGAGGCGATCACAAGCTGTATGCTTACCAACAGTTAATTCCATGGAGAGGCCTGATGATCAGAGATCTGATAGCGTGCCGGAGTTCTGCATTGATGCAGGTTCCACTGGAAACATTGCCAGATTTATAAATCACAGTTGTGAACCTAATCTGTTTGTCCAGTGTGTCTTGAGCTCACACCGTGACATCAAACTAGCTCGAATAATGCTGTTTGCAGCGGACAACATTCCTCCTTTGCAGGTTTCTCTCTCTCTCTCTCTCTCCTTCCCCCCCACCCCCCACACACACACATGAAAATCACAAAACTCCGTGATATAAATGCTGGTAATTTTTAAATATGTAATATGTAGTGTGTTTGTAATGAATCATGTTCAATGATTCCATGTGAAAGTGGGTCTGATGTAGTGTGTATTAGAACCTTTATCAATTGATTGCTAATTTTGGATCATTCATGATATGATAGTCATCTGCTGCATGGGCTTGGGTTTCTGCTTTATCTAGACCCTTATGTTGAGTTCCAGTACTTGGATCCCAAACTAATGTTTGGAGTAACTGACATTTTTCTTGATTTCGGACAGGAGCTCACATATGACTATGGATACGCCCTTGATAGTGTCTTGGGTCCAGATGGGAAGGTAAAACAGATGTTCTGCCATTGTGGTGCAGCAGGTTGCAGGAGACGCTTATTCTAGATTGGTGAATATTCATTCCAATGAATTGCCCTTTTGATTTTGCAACTACGGGGGTCTCTGTGTTGGTTGTTGTATCTATTTGTAATTCCATCAACTGATCTAACTTATATCCATCTCTGGGAGATTGTGCTTCAAATGCACTGAATAGGCATAGGTGACAGGTGAAACCATAGACTGATTTTGTAACTCAGATGAAGAGAAAAAATTCGATATAGGAATATTTTGATGATATAGGGGGATTATTCATTTTAAAAGAAGCTTAATCTATCTTAATTATTCGCTCAACATGTAGGGTGGTGACTTAAACTAGAACTGTTGAACTTTACTAAGCAATGACCAGCCCTGCAACCCTCTAGGGAATAGAATAGGTATAGTTTTCACGACTCAAGCAATCGTAGCCAAGTAAATCCCTTGGCTCGAGAGGCTTCTTGTACATCTCAATTCCCGATTTTAAATAACATGCGTCGACTGCATGGCTCTTGTGGGCACAAAAGGCTGCTTTCTGTCACTGCAGCAACACAGGCAGGGCCAACTCACCAACCCATAGGTACTAGCCTGCCCGCAATTGACAGCACAGGTTATCCTTCAAAACAATCTTTTTGGAGGCCCGGGACCCCTTGAAAACTGTTTTCTTAACCATATATTGAGGTTATCATTAGTATGTGGTGTTTTTAGTCAATAAAGCAAGAATGTTTAGAACCAAGGTTTTTAATCTTTAATGAGACATGTTTGCACAATTATTTCGATGTCAAAATAGCTCGTTGACATTGATTATTACTTGATGCGTACTCGGGAACTTGAAAACGATACAATTTGTTAAGACGACTGAGTCGATGCCAAGTATGAATAACTTGATTTTGATATGACAATCTAGTTTATGCAGTGTTGTACGAAGGATGTAACTTTTAATTAGGGTACACTCAAAAGGGATAGTCATCAGGCTCACAAAGAAACCTACAAAAGAACTAAATAAAAAAGAAAAGGGTCACATCGGTTTTGAAGATGTTATACATGAAAAATTGCAAACTGGTGACCACCGTTAATTCAGTCGTTTAAATTTAAAGGCCATTGTCAAATAGGCCCTTCTTTAGAGGCAAATACATCAACACGCAAGGGGAAATGGCAATCATTGTATCTCGCTGGAATTTCCCATGCCAAACAGTAATGAAGCCAGTTACTCATCCAACTCCAACCTGGTTTTTGAACGATATTGACGGCCACTTCTCTGTAAAGTGGCTCTTCCATCAGTTGTTGTCTCCGGTTCATCTTCCTCCATCGCACAAATATCACCGTCTTCATTGTCCCCAGCTGCAATGGAAATTGGCACACCTCTGCAAGGTGCAAATTCCTTACGAGCATCTACTAGTCCTTCTCCATCATTTTCAAACATTGTGGCATCAGTTGATTTCTTTCTTGGTATAAATGTAACTGGTTTTGAAAGGTCCACAGAAGCATCCTCTGCATGTGGTTCCATAGTATTTGACTTCCTCAACAGATTAAGAAAGTCCATATAGGCTTGCTTGTTAGATTCCTCATCCATCTCACTTGATGAATCAAATGTATAGTGTGTATATCTTGAAGGATTCCGTAGATAATCTGGGACTCCAGACGGATGATCTTCATTTGAATGAATTTCCACAGACATATCTTTGGATCCCTCAGGCTCATCATCGCAGTTATCTTTACATTCAGGGTCAAAACGAACACGTTTTTGTGATTTAGATGAGTCTAACTGATTATCCTTCTTCCTCTTCAGAATTGACTTTATGTTGATAGCATCTTCAGATGTGATGATTTCAGCTGCTAAAGCAGATGGTGCATCATTCCCAGAAACCCGCAAGGAGTCAATTTTTTGGGCTGCTTCTGCACCCTCTTGGAGCCTAATTTTAGTTGCTTCTTCATCTTGTTTGAGCCTAATCTTAGCTGCCAGGTGATTGGCACGTGGGTCTCTAGTGAAATCCTTGAAGGAAGTAGGAACCTCGTTTTGAGAATCTATGTCTATCCCATAGTCGTTCACATCCTTCATATACAAGCGATCTCCAGCATTTTCCTTGCCAACAGCCACTTTGTCATATTTATCTTCCTCCTCCTGAACAAATATAGATACATATACAGGTTATAGGTAATCACAACTGATCTAAGTAAGTCAGAGAAACTTGAAGGTTCAGAAAGCTGATCTTATAAAGAAAGAAATTCTTAGCTTTGGGGCTTTGGGCTATGAAATTAATAATAACTATGAAATCTCAGATCCCATGAGTCTACAAGTAATTTATTCAGCTTTGCCACACACTTAACTGTAACTATATTGCATAATTATTGTTGCCAGGAATCAGGATCAACCAAAATTGCAATATTTTTGGATTTGGTCACAAATGAAATCAGATTACACCAAGCATAATCTTACTTTTATGTCTCATGACATGAGAATCAGAGAATCAAATCAATCAATCAAGAGAAAGAGAGATTTGGAGAGACCAAAGATACCTCGTAGTCGAGAGTACAGTCCAACCCAATAGAGGACTTAATTTCCCACTCATCGTCGTTATAATCGTCTGGCTTAGGCTTGGCAGACTGACTTGAAGAGCCACGCGGCTGTTGCTCCTCGTCTTCTTCTTCCTCTTCCACATCCTCGTCAAGGTCTAGCAGGTCCTTCTCCAGCTCGTCACCCAAATCATCCTCCAGCTCGTTCCCAAAATCATCCTTTGACTTGTACGTTCGGCATTCGGGTTCGGGGCTGCCCTTATCCCTGTTCCACTCCCTCCTCTCGATTTCCTCGTCTGTTAGGGACCAGAGCGAGCTCAGAGACGAAGATGGACCGCTCGCTGATGCTGATGCTGATGCTGATGCTGATGATGAACCAGCTAGAGACCCGAAGATTTTGCCTACTCGAACGCTGAAACTGTCTTCCATGATTGAATTCTGAATTGAATTACGCGCTCCACAAATTTAGGGTTTTGACGTTTGGGAAAATTTTTGGATTGCTCCCACTATAACGGCACCATCAGCATTAGTGCACCACAAGCCGACCCAACCCAGTCCCGGGCTACTAAATTGGACTACATTCCCAGTTCAAAATGAAAATGACCATGGGCCGAGTATGGGTCAAATGAATTGAACTTTTTGGGCTTTGGGTCTGAAGACGTGTCAGTTAGATGAAAACCACTTATCCGTTACAATAAATTAATGAAAAACCATCATTTTCAATTAGGAAAATGTAGAAGAAGGACACGCATGTTCCGACACAACTGCTGAAAAGCCCTCTCTGATTCTTCATCTAGAGTCTATTCCTTCTCCGTAGTTTCTCTCATGGCTTCTTCTACTGCGACGGCGACGTTTTTGTTCGCGTTCTTACTGGCAGGGTTACTGGGTGCAAAATCCGAGTACAAAGCTTACAATACTACGGCGAGGATCGTCCCTGGAAAAATCAATGTTCATTTGGTTCCTCACTCTCACGACGACGTCGGATGGCTAAAGACCGTGGACCAGTACTACGTGGGTGCCAACAATTCAATTCGCGGAGCTTGCGTACAGAACGTCATCGATTCTGTAATTTCGGCCTTGTTGGAGGATAAGAACCGCAAGTTCATCTATGTTGAAATTGCATTCTTTCAGAGATGGTGGAGACAGCAAAGCCCTTCCATGAAGATCAAAGTCAAGGAGCTTGTCAACTCTGGTCAACTAGAGTTCATGTAATGTTTCACTTCATTAATTTCACATTTACAGCTCAACTTGATTACTTGATTACTTGAACTTGACTCGTACAAGTTTGGTTTTTGAAGAAATGGGGGCATGTGTATGCACGACGAGGCTACCCCGCATTACATCGACTTGATTGATCAGACAACTTTAGGGCATCAATTTATATTGAAAGAATTTGGTCAGGCTCCTCGAGTTGGCTGGCAAATTGATCCTTTCGGCCATTCTGCTGTTCAAGCTTACTTGCTTGGTGCTGAGGTTTATATATATTAATTATCAACTTGATGCCTTACCACTTCTTTCATCGATCATCTATTATTACAATTCTCACGTAATAGCAACTTAATATTCATTGCAGTTAGGATTCGATTCCCTCTTTTTTGCTCGAATTGATTACCAAGATAGAGCTATTCGACTTAAGGATAAGACTCTTGAGGTTATATGGCGGGGTTCTAAGTCCCTTGCTTCATCTTCACAGGTCAGGAGATGATCTATACCTCTCTTTTATCTTCAAAGTTATTACTTGATAGTCCTGTTCTATCTCTGTTTCTACATCACATCTATGTTTAATATTGATGCACAAATAGCTATTTTAAAATTCATTGGCTCTCCACAATGCTTATTCATTCACAGATTTTCACCGGCATATTCCCAAGGCACTATGATCCTCCTGATGGTTTCGCATTTGAAATAAATGATGTGTCACCTCCTATTCAGGTAAATCTCATAAAAGATTCATGCAGTGGTTTTTTTCTTTTTTTTGGGGGGCGGGGGTGTAGTTCTTGGACACCTTTTTCACATGGAAATTTTGATTGAAGGATGACATTCTCCTGTTTGACTATAATGTTCAAGAGCGAGTCAATGACTTTGTAGCAGCTGCTTTGGCACAGGTAACACCTAAACTAAAAATTTATCAACTCTGATGTTCAATTTACTCTTAACTTTCTTTTTCTTTCTGGTTCATTATTAGTATTACATCCTTTTGGAATGGTACAATAAAAACTATGTATTCCTATTCTTCCCCTCGATTCTTTTAAGTTGATTATTAGTTGCATTCAGTAATCAATCTTTTCCCTTAGGCTAATGTGACCAGAACAAATCATATTATGTGGACCATGGGGACAGATTTTCGCTATCAATATGGAAATTCATGGTTCAGGCAGATGGACAAATTCATTCATTATGTCAATCAGGTAATTATTATAAGGCTTCTAGACAATGAATGTATTAAGAAGAAGAAATACACTTATTTTCCTTCCTTTACACTTTGAGTGTAATTAAAATTTTAAGTTAATATATTAGCTTCATTTGGAAAATTAGGACGGGCGTGTCAATGCATTGTATTCTACCCCTTCAATCTACACTGATGCAAAATATGCATCAAATGAGCAATGGCCTCCCAAAACTGATGATTTCTTCCCGTGAGTTTGACAAAGTTTTGCTTTATATCCTGCATACATTACATTTCCAAATATAGCTTATAAAAATCATACCACCAATTTCAGGTATGCAGATCATCCAAATGCGTATTGGACTGGTTATTTTACAAGTCGGCCAGCCCTTAAAGGTTATGTCAGAGTTATGAGTGGTTACTATTTGGTAAGATCTTGGGTATCTTTTCATGAAGTGATTCCACAATTTCTGGTTGGTAGATTCTTATTATTTTTAATCTTCTATTGCTTTCTTTGTGCTGCTACTAGGCTGCGAGGCAATTGGAATTCTTTAGAGGCAGGAGTGATTCCGGACCAAACACTGTTGCATTGGCTGATGCTTTGGCTATTGCTCAACATCACGACGCCGTTAGTGGTACAGAAAGACAGCATGTTGCTGCTGATTATGCAAAGCGACTGTCAATAGGTTATTTGGAGGTGCAAATCATTTTAACATTCAATAATACCTTTTGTATTGTTGTCGGTATTTTAAAGTTGATCTGAAAATATTATGTCCTTTCACATTTCTCTGCAGGCTGAAAAGTTGGTTGCCTCTTCTCTTGCTTACCTTTCAGAGTCAGAACCAAGTTCCAGACAGAGGCACACAGTCACAAACTTTGAACAGGCAAGTTATCATTACTCACATCATTTTCTTAAGAATGTTTATTCCTTTATTTTCCTTCATTAATGGGTACTTGATTAATTTCTGTACTTGTATGGTTACAGACTAACAGTTATTACAATCTTAATGAAGTTAAGATATTTATATATTAACATCACATAAGTGATATCTTGTATTATTTTGGCTTGCGCTTATCAAAAAGTAAAAGGCCTTTTTCTTTTGGCATTTTAATATAAAATTAGCATGGCTGAGGCATTTCCTAGTCGGTAGCTTGCACCTCTTCTCTAAAGAGGAGATGCCAAGTTCAAATACCCTCTACCCCAATTGTAATAACTTGTAACTAATCTAAAAATTGAAAATTAGCAAATGATGACCGACAGTTTCTTAGTCATTCTTTTCATTGACTGTATAATGAACTTTACTTTTGAGCATCTATATTTTTTTTTTTTTGGCATTACTTTCCAAAAATTGAGTTGCATCTATTGAATCCTGTCATGTGGATTTGTTGGCAGTGTCCTCTTCTTAATATTAGTTATTGTCCGCCATCAGAAGCTGCCTTGTCTGATGGGAAAAGCTTGGTAAGCATATCATTATCCTCTTAAGCTGTACACCCACATTGATTTGAAGATATAGAGCTGGCTATTTCCATATCACTTTATTATGATATACTGTTTAGTAGGTTGTTGTTATCTACAATCCTCTTGGTTGGAAGAGAGAGGAAGTCATACGAATCCCTGTAAGTACTGATTTTTCTTATTATTTCTTAGTTTGTTTCTTTGAAAAATTATTTTCATCTTTGCTTCATATATACAATATATAATTTTTACTGAAGCTCTTCATTGTCATATCATCTGTTTTTTTTTCTTCTTTTTGTTCGTCTAGCAGTCATGATTTGCATTCTTGGTGACTTCCAAGGACAATCATTAGTATTGTTATGTTCAAGAAAATGATAAAGGATGATGGATCATCTAAATAATCTTGTTCCTTTTATGGATTAAACTTTCAATAATATGAATAGAAATCATTGTAAACTTGAAATGTGATGTTTATGCTAACTGCAACACAAATCTTCTTGCAGGTTTCCAATGAAAGGGTTACTGTTCAGGATTCTAGTGGAAGTCAAATTGAAGCTCAGCTTCTACCTCTATCAAATGCCACTTTTTGCTTAAGAAATTACCATGTTAGAGCATATATGGGTAAATCCCTAAGTGAAACACCCAAATATTGGCTAGCATTTCCAGTAACAGTACCACCAATTGGTTTCAGCTCTTACATTGTCTCGAGTGCAAAACAGACAGGTTAACAATGTCACTTTAAAATTTAATGTATTGTTAATCTAAAGTAGGACGAATAGAAATTTTTTTTTTTTAGGCACTAACATTTATTTATTTATTTTTTTTTTATGTTGTATAATTCTACTTTTCAGATAAACGTTGTAGTTCAACCATCTCCAAAGTATACACGTCGGAAGGAAGTACAGATAAGACCATAGAAGTTGGGCAAGGAAGTCTAAAGCTACTTTATTCTGCAGATGAAGGAAAACTTGCTCGTTATGTTAATAGCAGAAGTCTGGTATGCTATGTTTTTTATGATTCATTTTTTTTCTATTAAATTGATGTGGTTTTAAAATTATGGTTACTACCTACAGCATAGTTACATTGTATTAAAACAAAGATTAATATGACCTTTTTTCTTTTCTTTTTTTCCCCTTTTATATATCCCCCATTTATATTTTTCTCTTCAAAAACATATTTGCATAGGTTGCGAGTTTCTAATTGATGTTCATCAATGCTAACATTTATTATCTAATATATTTACAATGGAAGGTTACAGCATCTGCTGAACAATCATATAGTTATTATACTGGAAATGATGGAACTGACAAAGATCCTCAGGTAGTCAAACTCACAATATCTTGTGAATTTCATTGTACACAAATGTTTAAACATTGGTTTTGAGATTTATTATAATTTTGTGATTTTAATTATTTTCTGAAGGCCTCTGGGGCATATGTTTTTCGACCAAATGGAACAGTTCTTATAAAATCTGAACAAAAGGTAATTATATTTATAAGCACTTCACCAAATTTTTTAGATCTTTTGTGGCTAAGTCATCACTTACAAGGAACTGAATTCCTGAGGGTAAGCAGATTATGTAAACTTTTTCCAGGTTTCTTTAACTGTGATGCGGGGTCCAGTATTGGATGAAGTACATCAACAGGTCAATCCATGGATATCTCAGATTACAAGGCTATACAAGGGGAAGGAGCATGCTGAAGTTGAGTTCACTATTGGGCCTATTCCCGTGGATGATGGGATTGGGAAAGAAATCACAACTCAGATTACAACAGCCATGAAGACCAATAAGACATTCTACACCGATTCTAATGGTCGGGACTTCATTAAACGGGTATTTTGATACTTGTTACCTATTATTGTTCAATATACTATGGTCTTTCAAGTATTAGTTGCGTCATTTACCATTGTGACAGTGAATGTACAGGAAATTCCTTTGTTGATATTACAACCAATAATTCATAACTGGTCTGTATCACTCAAATTAAATTTAATGGATGGAGACTGCAATAGTGATATTTTGGAAGATATATACAAGGGAATCTTATGTGTAAATTTGTTATGGATTAAATTATGTCTCATGGTACCTGAATATGTTACTTTCAAATGATTGACAGATTCGAGATTTCAGGACAGATTGGGACCTACAGGTGAACCAACCAATTTCCGGAAATTATTACCCTGTATGTTCCCTTGTGTGGCACTTTGAAACTTTCTTGATTTATATTTATCCCAGTAATATGCATTACTTGTAGAGGATTTATGTTAAGCTCCTTTGGCTCATCCAATCTGATATTTTCTTCACCTTCTAAAATTTTTTTTCCCTTTAACCATTTTTTCAGATTAATCTTGGAATTTATGTGCAAGATAACATTACGGAACTTTCAGTCTTGGTTGATCGTTCAGTGGGAGGATCTAGCTTAGTAGATGGTCAGATAGAGCTGATGCTCCACAGGTTTTTATTGCCTCTTATTGCTTTCTGTTTGAAAAATTAATTACTATTTTATTTTACTGCAATGCATATTTTTTATATAATTAGGATTGCTTGTGTTGTCATTACCTCAAAAGTTCTTCTGTTATTTTATAGGAGGTTACTTCATGATGATGCCAGAGGTGTTGGTGAGACACTAAATGAAACAGCTTGCATCCCTGAGAAGTGTGAAGGTTTAACCGTAAGCATACTTCATTGAGCTATATCCTCAAGCATATTTATCATAGTAAATAATTATGCTTTTTCCACCCCCCTAGGGAAATTGACATTCAAACATAGGGGTCTTCTTTTAATACATTGAATTGAGAGTGTGGACATTCGAAGAATGACCTCACCCACCATTCTCCATTCAGCAATTTTCTTCTGCATTATGTGATGCTGCAGAGGTCATGTTATTGGTTAAATACCATTTTGCAGATTCAAGGGAAGTTTTATCTCAGAATTGATCTTCTTGGAGAAGGTTCTAAGTGGCGTCGCACAGCTGGCCAAGAGATAATTTCTCCACTTCTCTTGGCCTTCACCGAACAGGTGAGAAAATGTTTGAATTTGATCAAGTGTTTTGGTGTCATAATGCTCAGGTGGTGATATTTCTTTTTGCAGGATGGAAATGATTGGATGAATTCTCATGTAGCAACATTTTCTGGAATTGATCCTTCCTATGTTTTACCAAACAACGTTGCTGTGATAACCCTCCAGGTATGTGGTGGAATGCCTTGTGAGTCCTGAGCATATTTCTGGTATTGGTGGTCCATATTGTAAACTGGTTTGTTCCGTCTGAACATTGCAGGAACTTGAAAATGGGAAAGTACTCCTTCGGTTGGCTCACCTATATGAGGTCTCACTTTCTCTTACTTTTCTCAGTTTTACTTCTTGGCTCCACGTTTTCATATCAATGCTAAATATTTGAAGTTTATGATTTTGTGGCTGTCTGATACATGTCAAGACTGGAGAGGACAAAGACTATTCTGTATTGGCAAATGTGGAACTAAAGAAGTTGTTTCCGAGGAAGAAGGTAAAAGCGCATGATACCTAAGGATGAATGTTCTTTTGAATGAAAGATGCAATTGACTTCGTTCCTCTATTCCTTTCAGATCAGCAAAGTGACAGAGATGAGTTTGTCCGCGAATCAAGAAAGAGTGAACATGGAGAAGAAGAGATTAGTTTGGAAAGTAGAAGGCTCTGCCAAGGAGGCCAAGGTGCTGAGGGGAGGTCCTGTTGACCCTGAAAAACTGGTGGTGGAGCTTGCCCCAATGGAAATACGCACTTTCCTTATTGACTTGGATTACCTCCGTATGTACAGCTCCTGAAATACAAAATTTGGGCCTCTCCAGCAATTGCATGAGAATTGCGATGTTGGGGCGTCAAATGCTTCACGAACAAAGCAGTTGTTGTAGATTTTAATAAATGTTCTTGTATAGCGATCTAAAAGAAAACAATTAAAAAAAAATAGCAACCTCATCAACTAATCGTCTGATATGCATCACATGCAAGCTGTCTGAGGCGTTTAAGTGGTGCCCAAGATTTGATAAACATCCTCTCAAGTCTCAAGTGTTCATGTACTGTATAATGTATCACTTTTAAAAGGCTGATGTCCAATAATTTCCTTTGATACGCTATTAATCCGAGCACTATAATCTGAACCAGTGAACAGCCTGATCACTAAGGATAACAACGCATGAAAACAACAATAAAAGCTCTAAGCCGGGATTATAGTAATATAAATATCAATGGTGGGCGGAAAAGAACATGAACTGAGTGAATGATTAAAGCACCAAGTTATTATTTAGTCGGAGTTGATGAGCTCGTGGTTCGCATGGCGAACATTATTATTTTTCTTAAAAATAAAGACAGAAAAGCAGTAAGAATGAGCGGGCAGGCCGAGTGAATAATCTTGTTTATTACTCTATACTCTCTGCGACTCTGAGTACACTCTGGAAATTACTCTTGAGCACCCGCCTGCTGCTGGCCTTCATTAAAGACTAGTCTAATTAGAGAGTGCTTGCTGAAAGCTGGTAATGGCGACTGGGTTGCTCTTCTGCCTAGTTTTCTTGGTCCGATTTTTAGTCGCCGATTCCAAGTTTATGGTCTACAACACTTCCCAAGGGATAGTCCCAGGAAAAATTAATGTCCATTTGGTCCCTCACACCCACGACGATGTTGGCTGGTTAAAGACCGTTGACCAGTATTACGTTGGCTCCAACAATTCCATCCAGGTCTCTCTCTGTCTACCTCTTTTTAAAAGTCCTTAGGTATGAGTTTGGTGCTGGATTCTGAGGTTTCTTTTTTGTTTCAATGGATATTGCATAGGGGGCCTGCGTGCAAAATGTGTTGGATTCCTTAGTTCCTGCACTGTTGGCTGACAAGAATCGAAAATTTGTTTATGTTGAACAGGCAAGCCTTTCACTAGTTCGGCCCAAATTTATCAATGCTCTCTTTGCCATCTATACATGGCACTTCATACCATCACACAATAGCCATAACTTTGACAGTCAGACTTCTGACTTGCTTAATTAGTACAGGCATTTTTCCAGCGCTGGTGGAGAGATCAGAGTGAGGCAGTCCAACGTATAGTCAAGGAGTTTGTCAGCTCGGGTCAACTAGAATTCATGTAATTCAAAATGTTATAGGGCAATGGCCGTGCTATTTTTTTGTCTTAAATTCTCTTGGCATCTTAATGCTTTTTTCCTTTTCCTTTTCTGCAGCAATGGGGGGATGTGTATGCATGATGAGGCAGCGACACATTATATTGATATGATTGATCAGACGACTCTTGGGCATCGGTTTATCAAAAAGGAATTTCATGTGACTCCAAGAATTGGTTGGCAAATTGACCCCTTCGGACATTCGGCAGTCCAAGCTTACTTGTTGGGAGCAGAAGTAAGCATGCCTTTGGCCTTAGCTTTGAACACAAATTTTCCTTTTCCTCCTCCAAGAGTGAACCATGCTGAAATTAGTTCTGCAGCATTTTACTAAAAGATATATTTATATACTCCGGACAATATTTTGGTATTGATGTAGGTTGGATTCGACTCGCTTTTCTTTGGCCGAATAGATTACCAGGACAGGGCTAAGCGCAAAGATGAGAAGAGCCTTGAAGTTGTTTGGCGGGGTTCTAAGAGTCTCGGTTCTTCTGCTCAGGTGAACAACAAGGATTTTTCTTCCTTTTTAGTCATTATGTAGCATTTAGTGCTTTCTGTTTTCTTTTTCTTTGTTGGCACCAATAACTAATTTTGTTTTTCTTCTTACTTCTTGCAGATTTTTTCTGGTGCATTCCCTGAGAATTATGAGCCTCCATCTGGTTTCTATTTTGAAGTTAATGATGTTTCCCCAATTGTTCAGGTAACACCATGAACAAGTTGATAAATTTCCCTCAGTTTCTAAAATATTACTTGTTTGCATTGTTAAATTTTAATTCGTATTCTGTTGAAGGATGACATCACCTTGTTTGATTACAATGTTCAAGACCGAGTTAATGACTTTGTTGCTGCTGCAGTATCACAGGTAAGTTTGCCTTAGCTGTCTTCCCCTGCATGTGAGAAATTATATATAATATATATATTTTATCTGGATACCCAGATGTTATTTCATTTTCATTGTTTTTTCCATTTTATAGGGCCCTCTTTCAGTTGCTGACAGAAATTATTTATTCTCAGGCCAACATAACACGAACAAATCATATAATGTGGACCATGGGAACAGATTTTAAGTATCAGTATGCACACACATGGTTCCGGCAAATGGACAAGCTCATCCATTATGTCAACAAGGTAGCAGTCACTTAATACTTGCCTACTCGTTTTATGAAATCAGCATAGTCTCGCACCCTTCATGCCTCTAGGAGTTCTCTAAACTGATGATATTTTGACAGTTTATTGGTTGAAGAATTAATGAAATTGATATACTTGTGTTGTGAAAGGGCCAATTGGTCGACTAGATTCAACCCTTATGCACAGTATAATGGATAATAGAAAATTTTCTATAAGGCATGGGTGCACAGAGGTAGTACTAATTTTTGTGTTGCTAAGCTTGGTGAACAATTAAAGATTAACATTAAGGTCAAATGGTCAGGTTCAGAATTTTGTGTATGTATATATCATGTTCAAGGTGATGTATTATATAAGGTTTAATAACTATCAAATACGTTACGATCCTACCTTTATTCATCTGTAGTATGCTATATGAGACTAATTGATGATAGCAATGAGATATGGCCGTTCTGAGTTAAGCAGATTAACTGGTTATTTTACTTCAGTCTATTTAACATGTTTGTCCTCCCCAACACCAACCCACCAACCCGCCCCCCCAATAATCTGTCAAGATGTTAAATACTTATGGTTCTTCAGAGGTGAACTGATTAAAGATGGCATTGCCTTGTTATTTTATATGCTTTTTGTTAATTATTTTGATGTGATTCTAGACTCTAATTGGTTGGATACTTCTAGGATGGACGTGTTAATGCTCTGTACTCTACTCCATCCATATATACTGATGCAAAATATGCTACAAATGAATCATGGCCAATCAAGACTGATGACTTCTTCCCGTGAGTTTAATGTTTATTTGTGTTATAATCTTTTCATTTTTTGGTATCTTGACCTTTCTGTAGAAACTGAAGCATGCACCATACCAGTTATGCAGATCGTGCTAATGCTTACTGGACAGGGTACTTCACAAGTAGACCAGCCTTAAAATACTACATTAGAAAAATGAGTGGCTATTATTTGGTATCTTCATCTAACATTTCTGTCCATGTCATGACTTTAGTTTTTAAAGTGTAATGACAGTTTATTTGTCATCATGTCTGTATGTTTCTCTTGGATAATAAGGCTGCAAGGCAACTAGAATTTTTTAAAGGGAGGAGTAATTCAGGGCCCAAAACAGACTCATTGGGAGATGCCTTAGCAATTGCTCAACATCATGATGCAGTCACTGGTACAGAAAAACAGCATGTTGCCAATGATTATGCAAAAAGATTGTCGATAGGCTACACAGAGGTGTGAATAACTTTAACATCAATGTTCTCCTCAGTCCTTGCCCATTTAACTCAAATTTCATTCACTTGTTCATTATCTTTGTGCAGGCCGAGCAACTAGTTGCAACTTCACTTGCTCGCTTGGTTGAGTCTGCATCACATACTGGATCCGGAAACCCAAGTACAAAATTTCAACAGGCAAGGATCACAAGCCCTTAAGCTTGTATGCTATTTTTATGTCAAATTACATAACCTGCAAATGCATTTGTGACAATTTGAATGTTGAAGTTTAGTATAGGGTAGATGGATTTAAATTACTCTTTTACGACATATATGCCTGTAAGAAGGATTTTGATAACTTGAATGATGAAGTTGAGTATAATGTGTGACTTTTCACCTTAAAATTCAAATTCAAGCTACAAAGAACATCTGACCTGTGTCTCATCTATTTTTTTTTTTTTCATTGCTTTGCCAGTGCCCACTTCTGAATATAAGCTACTGCCCTGCATCAGAAGTGAATTTGTCTCAAGAGAAAAAATTGGTAGGGAAAATAAAGTATCTAATTTTATGCTCTTACTCGTATGTATGAATGTATATTCCACCTGTGAAATATATTGTGTGATGGTGTTTTCTCATCTATAGATCGTTGTGGTGTACAATTCTCTAGGATGGAAGAGGGATGATGTAATACGAATTCCTGTGAGTACATACTTTGCAGTTCTAGTCTCAGAGCTTTGTATACCATTGCTTCCTTTCCGTTTATCAATATAAATAAAAGCATGATGAAGAAAGTCCTTGCAAGTTCTCAGATTTAATTAATATGTTAACCAGGGTTCGGTAAGGTCATATAGTATTTGGAGTCCAAAATTATGCAATGCTCACTTTTATATTGATCATGTAAAAAACCTTACACGAATGTAAAGTTAATAATCAATGACTGATTCAGTAATCTCTTTCCTCTATTCTGTATGGCTATGTGTGTGCATGCGCGCAATGTACTTTCTGAAAAAACACTTTATGTATATGCATATATATTGTGTGCGTGTGTGGGACGGTCGGTTGTGGG